>JACJUY010017958.1:0-11339 GCA_014220935.1 Platorchestia sp. MABIK | reverse complement strand
TTTTCCATTGTTCTACTTGTCATGAATTGTTTGTAATTGCAGCGTTTACTGACCCCGTTCAGGGTGTCAGGTAAAGACTATGTTTCCTGTACCAGTTAGTTCTGGAAGTTTTCGCCGCTGAAGTCGGTCGGCGAGACAATATTATAGCATATTAAAACATAGTTTTGAGCACTTAATGGTCAAGATGCAGTGCTTTTTACTTCGGTTGTCACCGCTTCAAATATCGGATCTAAATCAAGTAGATTTCAAACAGCGCAACATGACTTCTTGATAAGAGTTCATCAGGGAAGTGAAAATAAAAGCGGGAAAGTTAGTCGTACAAACGATACGAAGACAAATGCAAGGTAGCTCAAAAAATGTTCTACGAAAATATATAAAATTTAGATTGCTTCACAAGTCTAGCAATGAAGAAGCGGGGCGTATGAAAGAAATAAGAGAGTGAGAAATAAAGAGAAAAGTGATACACTGAGAGGAAGGAAGAATAGATAAGTAATCGAAAAACAAAGATAATTATGAAAAGAAACACAGATAAAAAAGAAGAAGAAAGAAAGCCTGAAGGAAAAAGACAACTGAAAAGGGACCATGAAGGAAGCAGGAGAAAAAACGACTCATGAAAGGTCATGGAAATTTATTATAAGAATATTTAGAAAATTGATGTTCTTTTATTATTCGGAAATTTGAGACAGTAGAAAGAATTGATGACGGGCTTAGAGTCACACGTTGTCTCACAGTTTTATTGAAAAAGGCTTCTGAAAGTGAAAGATTAAATATAATGTCGTGGATTGTTTGAGAGCTGGTAATTTGAAGCAGGTGCAAGTACTCATAAAAAGAAGTGGCAGTTATGTTTGTATTGCTCTGCACATAAAATTTTGTGTCGTCTTCGCAGCTCATGTTCCGAGATGTTTTACTGCTAGTGTCAGTCGATGCACGGGTTATAGCAAAAATAACTGTTGGACTATGAGAAACATTTAAGGGGCGTGAAATTCCTAAAAAGAATTGCTTGTTATTATATTAACACTACTTAAATTTTCAGGTCCGAACTGATTGCTTACATTTACTATTCTGCCGCACACGCAGAGGTGGCGATGGTGTAGTGTTCTCCCTCAGGCTGCTTTACGCTCAGAGCAGTCTGTGAATATCTAAAGACTTTGAATATCAATGTCCGAAGCGAGTGCCTGAGGTACGAACTAGGAATAAATGCCGTTCTATTGGGAATGTAACCGATAATAATGGCACACAAGGAAAATATTGCTATCTGGTAGTAATGCACCAAGAGACGTCTTGGAGGACCGCCAGATCACGTGGAGTTGCAACACGGGTGGCGGTTGAGTGCGAAGTGTCGGTATAGCGGTAGTGAGGCTACTACCGGCGGAGCGTCTTCGGCGTGTTCTGAATATCGAAGCCGCTGGGCGAAAAAGACTGCTGCAAGGAGAGTCGCTGTGGGTAGCCTGCTGCGAGGCGAGTGCTGCGAGGAGAGTTGTTGTGAGAAGACTTGTGTGAGCCGCCGCTGTGAGAAGCAGGGTTGCCAGATGGCTCCCTGAATTTTAGGCCAAATTTTACCAGGAAAAAGGCCAAATTTATTTATAGGTAAACTAATATAGCAGGTAGATACCTTAAAAGTATCATAATTCTATTTGCTTTTAAAATTTTTAAATACTAAGGAAAAATAGGCCTAATTTACACTATTCTTCAAGGAATAACATACATTCTTTTAACTCTTCAATCTCAGCAGAAGTTTGAGAGGGAGAAACAGCGCTAGAGAGCTTGGTCCTTGATTTCCGTTGATATAAGATGCTCGATTTGAGATAAGGTTGAATTCTTGAGGCCATTTTGAAGGCCTTACAACAAAGAAAACTATTGTTGAGTTATGCTCGGATTCGCACTTTTGCATCTAGCTTTCTAGTTCGTAATCTAATGTTGGGCATTGTTTAGAGCGCAGTCAACAACGAGAACATTCTTTCAACTATATCATTGCTGGCGGGAGTCACCAGGCAATGAGCGCACAACCAGAGAGTTCTTTAAAGTTTGAGTGACTGTGTATTCCAAGCCAAAACTGCATAGTGCCTTAAGGAATCACATCACCCTCAAAATGACTTCCTGTTTCCTGTCTATGAGACTAATTCACTAATGTTGATCCCGAGCTAAATGCAGCCTAGGCAAATCAGCAAATGCTCCTTTCATTACTTGATGTAATATTCGTAAAGGATTTAGTAATATTCAGCAGGATCTAGCTGATCTTGTTGCTCTGCGTTCAACTGCCACATTTCAGTTTTACGCCTTGTGCGCCTCAAGATCCGATAATGATACTTGAAACGCCAGAAAAAGGCCAACCTTGAAATTTCGAAGCCAAACGTTTTCAAAAAAAGCCAGATTCGGGATATTTGGCCTTAAAAAGGCCAATATGGCAACCTTGGTGAGAAGACTGGCTCAGTTTTCACTGCACCTCCTTATATAGTGCCTGGTGAGGTGGGAACGAGCTGAGCACGCCTCCCCATTGGTTGGCGGATAGGTGGCCCCTCGAAGCTAGTGTGGTGGTGTCGTGAGATGGCACCTGGTCGCTCGAAGCGAACGGCTTGTTAAGACCACCACAATGGTGCTACAGCTGAGGTTTGACTGATTTGAAAGTTATTTAAAAATTTGCTAGAGGTATGATAGAGGTTTTCTCTCTCGTCAGGAGAGTCTGGCTTGATAGTCTGCTCTGATGTTATTTCTGTAAATATCTAAATAAATACATATATATAATCATATATATGTTTCTATTTTTTGAGCACAAAACAAAACCAAGAGGAACATTATATTCTTTTAATGCACGGCAACCAGTAAACACTGAACAATTTTTCAGAAACAACTCGATAGTCAGTAAATATATTTATTGCACTTGCTATTTCACAAATAGATTTATTGCTACTCCAGTGGGTGTTTCTGTGAATAGACTGTTGTGTTGTTTATTTTCAACACAACTAGAAGTTTATTTAGGTGTAGCTGCAAACTACAGTTTCAGTAACTTTAGAATACTAAGGCAGGAGTAAGGAAACTCTGGTAAACACGTATAAGTGCACTCGGTGGCTTTCGGTTACAGACTGCTCCTCTAACAAGCCGTGGCGGGAACTCAGGCAATTAAGAGGCGCATAACAATACCATTCGGAAGAGGCGCGCAACAATAGCCTCCGGAAGAGGCGCGCAACAATACTCTCCGGCAGAGGCGCGTAACAATACCCTCCGAAAGAGGCACGCAACAATACCCTCCAGATTTCCTACTCACAAAAACCAGTGCCACATTATAACAATGCAAATTTTAATATATAACAATTTGCCTCCCTTTAGATGAATATATGACAAAAAGAAGAAAGAACTTAACAATCCATTCGCACTACAGGTTTAGTTATTCCATAATACCTGATTTACGATGTTCATTTTATACAGGTGGCCTGCCAACAGGCTGCAAGGTAGAAGGCTCAGTTGCCTTACAACTGATAGATCCTAAATTACCAGAATAAAGAAGTAGTTGATAAGAATGTTTCTTCCAGATTACATTTAATGCTAAGATTTGAACATGAAAAATATTAACTGCAACTTTACTAACAATAATTCCTGTAAGACACTTGGGATCATTTCTTAAATTCAGAGCAAGAACATGATCACCGACATCAAATTGAATTACACACATAGGCTTAGGCCTGGACACAGAATATTTAGGATTAACTCTATCTTTGGAAGTAACAAATTTAAGATTGTTGAGCGTTACAAAAGGAACAATTTTTGTGACACTATGAGGAGTACAATGTGTTTGAAATTACGCTTTTGCTAGACGGGATTTAAACGATTCGGGAGAAGAGAGTTTTTTCAAGAGGTCTTTGATGACACTTACCCCCCTCTCAGCTTGACCATTGCTGGCTGGAGAATAAGGCGGAGGTGTGAGGTGCTCAATACCATTAGAAATTAGAAAATCTTTAAAGTCTTGAGATGAAAAGTTAGAAGCATTATCACTTTCGACCACATCACACAGCCCGTTTCTGCTGAAAATCATTCTCAAAGAATCAATAGTATCTGACACACTCGTGGATGGTACAGTTTTGCATTCAGTACATGTAGATAATGCATCTACAGCAATGAAAACAATTTTATTCTCGTAGAAAAAGGGATCAACATGAATAATTTCAAAAGGACGAGAAGGAGTAGGCCATTCTATGTTTCTAGACTTAGGTTTTGCTCGATTTAATTGGCATTGAGGGCGACATTTTACGATGTCTTGAATAATTTTATCCATTTCAGGAAACCAAATACCAGATCTGGCCAACGACTTCATATCACAAATGCCAGGATGTCCACCATGAAATGTTTCAAGAATTAAACTACGTAATGACGTGGGTATTAAAACACTTTCTCTAAAAAGTACACAACCTTTCATGATAGTCATCTGAGTTAGCAGGTTCATAAATTTAGACAAGTTAAAATTAGGTTTAGGAGGCATGCCAAACTGTATGTATTGTTTGAGTTGACATAATTCACCATCCATACTAGTATGAGTTTTTATATTTTCACTCGTGAAAGGAGTTTTATCGAGAGAGTTCATTGCAAAGATCCGTTCGTACGGTTCTAGTTCTTTTACAATTGTGGGTAAGGGAAGCCTTCTAAGACAATCGCTGTCTACGTTACATTTACCTTTCGAATAGTGAAAAACATAGTCAAACTGAGAAAGTTTAAGAGCCCATCTTTGAATACGAGAGGAACAATTGAGAGGTACGCCTTTGTTATGTACAAAAAAGGTTACAAAGAGGTTTTTGATCGTTATGAATAAGGAACTTAGCACCAAGAAAAAATTTCTTGAAATTTTCGACGCCAAAAACAACACTAAGGTTCTCTTTCGATTTTAGAATAGTTTCGCTCGGCATCATATAGAGATCTTGAGGCAAATTGAACAGGACACCAATCATGCGATGAATCAACGCGTTGCATAAGTACGGCATCAACCCCATAGCCAGAACTATCAGTTTCAAGAAGAGTTTCATGGTTGGGATCAAACAATTTTAGAGGTTTATGCAAACGAAAGATGTCCTTGATTAGATGGACACTTTTATCCTGTTCTGGAGTTTAGAAAGGTACATCTTTCTTCAGTAGCAAATACAGAGGATGCATGACATCAGAAAAGTTAGTTATAAAAAGACTATGGAATTTACACAATCCATTGAATGCTTGCAACTGTTGGAAGTTTTTAGGAATAGGAGCATTGAGAATTACATCTACTTTCTCAGGATTAGGGTGAACACCTTTGTTATCGAAAACGTACCCTAGATAAGACACATGATCAGTTAGAAAGGCACATTTAGAGAGATTTAAGTTAATTCCAGCATTTTTGAGGGCAGACAAGACTTTGTCAAGAACTTCCAAATGAGAATCATAAGAAGAGGTTAAAATGAGTAGATCATCCTGGTACACAATGATATTATCGATGCCAGAAAGAGTTTTATTCATGAACGCTTGAAAAATGCCGGGACTTGTACGCAAACCATAAGGTAAGTAATTGTACATTAATAGACCATCAGATGTGTTAATGGTCGTAAACTTTTTTGATTCTTCGTCCAAAGGAATTTGCAGAAATGCATTTGACAAATCAATTTTGGAGAAAATCTTTGCGTCGCCGACATGAGAAATTACATCATCAATAACAGGTAGGACAGATTAAACGGGATTTAACCAGTTGTTAATAGAGGCTAAAAAATCTCCACAGATTCTTACACTGCCGTCAGACTTTAGAACATAAACGGTAGGAGATGCCCTTTGGCTATCATACACTTTAGAAATTTACCAATACTCTGCAAGCGCTCCAGTTCGGTTTTGACAGAGTCTTTTAGTCTTACAGGAACAGGGCGTGATTTACAAAATTCAGGAACTGAATTAGGCAACACAAGGAGATGAACGGTATTTTTAACGTTAGACTGTGAATCAGATGACAAGTACGAATCATATTTCGAAGACAAGCTTCTCGGCAAACTATGAGAATCTGTTTTGTTTATAGTATCGCATTGATCAGGGATGACAACATTTATGTTAAGTTTAGAACAGATATCTCGGCCAAGTATAAGTTGATTCTATCGTCTTCCACAATGAGAACCTTATGATTAAAACTAACGTCTTTATAACTAATGATTGCTGAAGATTGACCAAGCAAATTTACAGAGCCACCACTGTATCCGAGCACTTTACTACACGTAGGATTCATAACAGCACCAACAGCAAGTGCATCACTCATGCGTATAGTCGAGACTGCACTGCCATTGTCAAGAAGAAATTAAACAGGTTTACCATTTAAATGGCATTTCAATATCGTAG
The DNA here is from genome assembly GCA_014220935.1 of Platorchestia sp. MABIK. Classification (NCBI taxonomy): domain Eukaryota; kingdom Metazoa; phylum Arthropoda; class Malacostraca; order Amphipoda; family Talitridae; genus Platorchestia; species Platorchestia sp. MABIK. The sequence continues at coordinate 5,009 of JACJUY010017958.1, read as the reverse complement.
GCTCTTTAGTAACGAGAATTACAATGGTGTTTATGAAATTATGAACAGAGTTATCGTCACAAGTATCGTTTCTAGGTTTCTGTAGAGTGACTTGGTTTTTTCGCTGCAGAGACTCGCTTGAACTCTGCGTTGAAAAATTTTTCACACTTCTGTAGAACTGCACTGAGAATTTGCCATGAACGTAGACCAGCAACGAAAGCAACTCTAAAGAGACGATCACGACAGCAATTATCGTAGTTGCACGCAAATGCTAAGTCATTTAACGTTTCAGCATAACTTTCTATGGATTCATTAACACCTTGCTTTTTGTTTTGAAATGTGACAAGCAATCGATTTCTTGATTTCAAATTACTGGATTAATTTTTCTTCTAGTTCATCATACGTAGCATCAGCGAGTAACGTAAGTTTAATTCTTCGTTGTAGATCAGTAATGATGTTTACAGGCAAAGCTTTGACTAAAATGCTAGTTTTCTTACTGCCATCGTTTCCCGCCTGCTGAAGAGAGTCCGCACACTGCACCTTTAATCTTTGCATGAATTCACACACTGTTTCCGCTTCAACGTCGAATGGAGGACAGCTAACTGTAGAATACGCCATCTTGGTTTCAGAGCACTTTTAGCACTTTTTAGGTTTCAGAGCACAAAGTTCAAATTCATGTTGGAGATTCGAAATCTGCGTCGCCAAATAATGTTGTGTAGTTTCTTTCAACACAACGTGAGGTTTATTCAGCTGTAGCTGCAAACTACAGTTTCAGTAGCTTTAGAATACCAAGGCAGGAGTAAGGAAACACTCTGGCACGCACGTATTCGTGTGCTGTCCTCTGTCGGTTACAGACTTCCTCTTGAACCGGCCGTGCCCGGAAGTCAGGCAAGTAGCGCGTTACAACGGCTCCCAGAGCTCGTAAAGGAAGAGCGTAATAGCCGCTTCCGGAGCTCGTAAAGGAGGAGCGTAACAAAGGCTTCTGAAGCTCTTACTCACAAAATCAGTGCCAAATTATAACGACGCATGTTTCAATATACAACAAACGTAGACAAAATGAAAATATAAATAGACAAATGAAAAAAACGTAATTCAAGCTTATGATTATGATTATGATACGAACAAATTATCTTTCTGTCCGTACCATAAACAAGCTAAGAAATTCATTTTGCGTGCATGTTTGTTTACATGTTTCTAGATGTGTGTGTTGGGCTATGTTTTTATAAATTACTTTTGACTAACCTTTTCTCCCCACTTGATAATCATTTACGACGGTGTTTTAGTCTGTTTCGGTAAATCACTTTTTGTCTTTTCTTCGTTAGTTTTTACTTATAACGAAGGAAGTCTGAAGAATTCTCTAGTAGTATTTAAATAATTTATTAGTTGTGAGTCATTTCTTTGTGGATAAAATATGCAATGAGATGATACTTTGATTGTTTCTTTCAATAACATAATTAACCTTCATCACGGTTATAGTGCGCCTCATATGGTTTGTCTATCAATTTAGGACCTTTTTATTAGGAAATTTTTAAAATCCAATGTGTTGTAAAATATTTCATTCATCAACTTTTTAAGAAATAAACTTTTTTTTTCTTCTTTCTTTAAAGAAAGTGAACCGAGTCTTTGATGGGAAAATTCGCGACTATCTGCGAGTCTCTTGTCCTTTGAGCACTAGGATCCAGTGGGAGTGATGGCTTTCTACTTGCTGGCATTGAGCTCAGTAGGGTGTATTTCGGTTTTTGTAAAAACAATTTTTCCCGATTTCTTGGAGAGCAAAATTTTGTTTAGATAAAGCTACTTTCTGGGTTGCGAAGCGAGTGGCGTGAGGATGCATTGCGTGTTTACGGTGCAAAAGTGTAATTAGATTCTTAAAATGAAGTAATTTTAATATAATTATCTGTGATTTTGGTAATCTGTGATTTTATTTTTCACATTCAATAAGCGTCTAATGAAGAGTGAGATAAATTCAAGTCATTCCCCGTGGCATTCAAGCTTTCGACTGAGAGATACAAGGAAAGGGGACGGCAGGGGCGGGCCTTGAACAAGGATGTCTTCATAATGATATTTGGTTAGTCTTAGGAACATTCAGGGTTTAAGATGCATTTTATGTTTTAAGAAATTCTCGCAGGTTGATGTCATGGGTTGTAGACTATTTCATGTTTTAGATGGCCAAGTCGCAGGAATGAGTTGCGTAAAAAACGGTCGTGATTATTTTGTTTACCAAAAGCTTCTCCCTGGGTAAAAGGTATTTTAATTATTAAAGAAAGAATGAGATCAGGTACAAATGTTAGAAAAGATTGATCAAATGAAATATTGAAGAATCAAATGAAATATTGAAGAATCAAATGAAATATTGAGGAAAAGCTTATCCGGTATATTTTTATCAGTTCGGGAGAGAGGAACAAAGAAGGGAAAATAACACACTGAGCAGTTGCATTAAACTTTTTCATTCTTCAATTTCTCTCTCCATTCGGAAAAAATTTCTTCCTTTCGTAACAGTAATTTGGTTGGGTAATCAGAACTTGTCTGGTAATGGAATAGTTCTTTATGTAAAAACATATTTAGTTTACTTTTCGTTAATTCAGATAGCTTGCACAGTTAATTACATTTGTCCTGATGAATGTAAATGTTTAAAACTTCACACATTTGATGAAAAAGAAAATGGGATTTGAAAAATCAAAATTTTCCTCACATCAAATGCTCAGATAAATTGTATCCGGTAAACATTCATCGGAAACATGACCACTACATCGCCCTCGTAAAAATGAGTAATGAAAATCGTAATACTCTCACCTCCACTTTGGGACTAAATGACATATCGATCAAATTATAGTTTCACTTGAAATCGATATCACAACCAGTGAACTAAGAAACATTGAACGAGAGATTAATTCCAAATGCACCGCAAGACCTCACAAATGCACTACCTCAAATAAACATCTAGCTAGAAAGACATGTAATTACAAAATAAAACATATAAATGCTCACAGTCTCTATGATAAAATGGATGTTCTATCAGTAACGTCATAAAAATGACATTATTTAATAGAGGTCATTAGCGACATCGACATTTTATTCGTATCCGAAACAGGGTTCAACTCACGAGTCGAAAGTTCATATTTCAACATCACCGGGTACACATTGTATCCCTGTGACAAAGTCAAAAATAAAAGAAATAGTGGTTCGTGCATTTTCATCAAAGACATCTACTCATCAACTCTATTTCCAATAAATAAAAAGAAGAAACTCTAACTCTATTTCCAAAAAAGTTGACACATGAGATACATGACAACATTTTGGCTTTTAAAAATTTTTAAACATAAGACGTCCTTGGACAAACTTACCTTACGAGGAGTCCTAATAGATAAACCATACATGGTGTACTAATAGACATATTATACGAGGTGTACTAATAGATAAACCATACGAGGCGTACTAATAGACAAACCATACGTGGCGTGCAAACAGATTAATCCTGTCAAGGGCTAGTTAAATCAAAAATATCATTCTTGGATATTTTATATCCCAAGAGATGGCTGACAACTTATAAATAGTTTAAATACATCTAGAGAATTCTTCGGAATTCCGAAACTATTTGTTGAATCAAAGTAAGAAAATACAAAAACGCTATACCGAAGTAGGGTGAAACACCATCGTAAATGACTATCAAGTATTAAGAAAATGTTGGTCACAAAGTAATTTATAGAGAACATCTCGCAACACAGTACGCACATCTAGAAACGCGTAAACAAACTTACACGCAAAATGAAATTCATGGCTTGTCCAGCATGCAGACAGAAATAATTTTTTCACGATCGCTTTATTTTATTTGTTTGTTTACATTTTTTATTTTTTCTATTCACAGAAGCGCCCTCTGGGGTAGTGATAGATCTATTTTTAAATCATTAAGCAAGTGCAATAAATATATATAAATTTATTAAACATGGTTCAGTGTTAATTGGTGGCATAGCTTTAGACAAAATGTAATGTGTCTTGGGTTTTTGTTTTTTCGCAAAAAATAGAAATAGAAACATTTATATGCATATGTGTGTATTTATATTTGAACATGTATATGAACACACACATATATAGACATACATATATGCGTTCGCACACACACATACAATCACCCACTTACACACACATATTCATATATATACGTATTGAAAATGAATATATGAAAATAATGATAAACATAAAATGCAATCTTACTCATGCTACATCTAAAATGACAATCAAGCTCAGAGTAATCGTAAGAGATAACCTGAAGAAAAAATAAGTAAAAGGAAAAAGAATTCGAAAAACGTGAAAATGAAATGGTTTTTAATTTCCTAACAGAAATTTTAAGAAACTCAAGTTACAGTCGAGGAACACAACAAAAAATTTCGGGTTTCATATCCTTTCAGTATTCTCTGCAATATCATGCGGACATGGGTACATGGGATAAAATAGAAAGACAGTGTTACCAGATATCACTTATGAGTGGCAAATATCTAAAAAATTTTGGCAGAAACTCGTACACAAACATATACTCAAAATAAAAATTCATAGCTTGTTCAACATATGAACAGAAAGATAATTTTTCCATGATTCATACGCTCAAATTGAGCTTTATTTCATTTATCTAATTGTATTTTTCATTTTTCGTATTCACAGAAATGTTCTCTGGGGTAGTGATAGATCTATTTTTTAATCATTTCGTAAGAGCAATAAAATTATTTAACTGGGTTGTTTTCAAGTAAAATATAGAGATAGAAACACGTTTAAATATTTATGTAGATATATATATACCTACATACGTATGCACAGATATATCCATGCATATGCGTGCGTACATATGTATGCACACACACACGCACACATATTAATATATATACGTATTGAAAATGAACATAAGGGGAAAAAATATTGAAGACAAAAAGATAAAAAACAACTTATTTCGTACTACATCGAAAATGACAGTCGAGCTCACTGTAATTGTGAGAAACTATTTAAAAAAAATAGCTAAAAAGAAATAAGACTTCGAAAAA
>JACJUY010017956.1:0-11344 GCA_014220935.1 Platorchestia sp. MABIK | reverse complement strand
AGTTGTTAAAATAGTGAAAGCTGATAACTCTGAAACTGCCGTTAAAATTTCACTTCTATACCCTTTGAAGTTAGCTGTGTCCGATACTGCTTCAGAGGAAGGGGAGGAAAGCGCAGAGGGGAGCTCGAGGGGAGAGTCATATCCTCCTCCCGAGCCCCCCGAGAGTTCTTTTTCTCTTAAGGGTAGTTCAATTTCTCTTGAGCGCCCTGGAGGTCAGTATTTATCTTCTGACTCGGCCTCCTCGGACAGTTCCGAGGAACCCGAAGTTGCTTCATCTGCCCGCCCTACACGGCAGGCAGCGCGCCAGCAACGTAGAAAGCTGATCCAGTTGATTAAAAAGGGTCACATATAGTTCCCTTTCTATATTTTGTTAAATTGAACGTGTATGCGCATAACTGTGCGAAAATACTTTCCAGGTTTCTGCTGGAAGTAACTTTAATGTATAAATGTTTTGTGTAACGGCAGTTTCTTTCGAAAACTCCGTGCTTTTTCTAACCGGGATTGTGTTGCAAATCCAGCCATTGCTCGTTGCTGAAGTCCTAGGCAAGAGAGCCAAAACCTTGCTCAATAAAGGACAAGGGCTTAACTTAAATTCACTAAGCCTAAAAAAGCAATTACGCTGACAATTAATGACAAAGCGGAACAATGGCGGGGGTGCTTCACTTCCTTGGCGACTTTTCTTAATGAACTAATTAAAACCGTTCATTTAATCTTCTTGCTTGAGTCCGAAGCCACGGCAACGGTTTCGAGCAACCTAAAGAGGAGGCCGCGGCACGTTGCCACCTCAGATTCAATTGGACTGTCTTCGCGGGCGTATCACTAGTGCTCTGCGGGTTCGGACCTTAACCGACCCCTGCCTCTGGAACCTGGTGTTCAAGATGGCCGGCTCACTGGAGATGTATTCGCCTGAATATTTTCTTCGAAGATCCTTCAGGTGGGCCTCCTGTACTTTGTTACGCTTGTCATTAATAAATTGTTATAACCTACAGCGTTACCTGACCCCTATAAAGGGTGCCAGGAAAGTCTATGTCTTTAGTGTCCGTTTAATCGGAAAGTTGAGCTGCACGGTCGGGCAGCGTGACAAATAATTTCCCCATGAGCATCATCGATAATGAAGTAAGCAAATCTTTACAGAAGAAAAATGTTAACACCGATGAAGAAAATCACACAAGATTTATTAATTTTATTTTGAAAATCAGATGACTGAAAACTACAAAATGGAAGAGCATCACTTGAGAAAAATCATCGAAAGAAATACAGAACCGAAGGACGTCTTCAACCGCATTAAATTAAGTATTTTCTACAAAATTAAGAAATTTAAAAGCCTTGTTATAAGGAACAAACCTAACCTTCCGACACCAGAGTTCAACGTGGTATACCAGTATACATGCGACCGGGAAGAATGTAGTTCTTCAAAGTATATTGGTTACACAGAACAAACTATTAAAGAAAGATTCCGCCAACATCAATCGATTTAAAAACACCAGCGAGAGGCTCATCATATTTTGCGTACCAGGCCCAGCACCTTACTTGAAAATACTGAAATTTTATACCGAGGATCATCTAAACAAGATTTGATTTTAATGGAAGCACTACTCATCGCAGAAAACAATCCGAAGCTTAACAGTCAAGATGAAGGGAGGGATAGAGTACTGAAGATTTTTGAATTCCTCTTAGGTCTATTTTTTAGTTTTTTAGTTTTATTGGTCTTTTTTTTCTTTTTTTGTTGTTGTTTTTGTTTCTCTCTGTATCCTAGTTTTGTCTGGAATTAATTCTCTCGTCTTTATTTGAATTTTTTTTTATTCTCTAGGAATTTTTTCAGACTATTTTATTTCATTTTACGACAGTTCATCAAGATTGACCCATTGTCTTACCTTATATTAATTTTGTTTAGCAATTCATCTCATATTTAGACTACATTTTTTTTCTTCATAGGTTGCATTTTAGGACGCCGAGATTTCTTTTACCTTCTCGAAATTTCTACAAGAATTTTATACAAATTACGACTTGGCAACCCTACATTAGGTTATAAGTATCAGCGACCTGCTTGTTCAGACCGTGGAGGGAGTATATAGTGGAGGGAGTATAGTCGTATGCAAAGAGAACCAGTTTTTGAAATTTCTCTCGTGTCTGTGGTAACCAATAGCGTTCTCGCTACTGTGACGTCAGTTACCTACAGACCTCGGTTGAGTGTGCACACGCTCGCTTAATGCTCTCTTAGCTGTTGAGTCATCGCACCTGGGCATTTCAACCCAGATCTTAGTTTTCTCAAGATATATATAATATCAGAATTACTAGCAAAGATACATTAACAGTTGAAAACTATAAAGATTACAGGCCCTTGAATATAACAACAAATTACAGAGCGACTTCCCCGCACACCTCACCCTTTGATTGATGGTGCAGTACTAATCTTGCTTTGGAAAATGGGAGGCGGAGTTGTAAAGGAGGTGAGGAGGAGCCAATTTCAGCCAAGCGTCTGTGGTTGGCTCAGAGGTGGTCACGTGTGTGGCCTTGTGTATGCCCCGGTCACACAGAGTCCAATGCCGCAGGATTTCAACCCCGCCCACCCCTCTCCCTCCACCTCCGAGCAGCTACAGCATTGTTAGGTTAGGGTAATTTAGGTGAGGTTAAGTTAACTTAAGTTAGGTTAAGTAGGTTAGGTTAAGTTAGGTTAGGCTGGGTTAGGGTAGCCAAGATCAGTTAGTTTACGATTAAGTTAAAAAAGTTAGAGAATCCCTGTTTTTGAGTGCCGAGATGGAGGGTCGAATGGCCAAACACCAGTGGTCGTTGTCATAACTTATTACATTGGTTTAATGCAGGTTAACTTTGGTATTCCGCTATAGTATCTACTTACTAAGTACTTGTAGTGGTTATAATGCAGTGATTAATAATAACTGTAAAGTGAACAGATAGGTTAATAAACCTCAGTACTACTTCATAGTAAAAAAATTGGCGCGAATGACAACTTCATGTAGCAACTCGGAGGTGGAGGGAGAGGGCTGGTGGGGTCGAAATCCTGCGGTATTGGACCCAGTGCGCCCTGGTCTCTCAACTTTTGCAGCCAATTTGAATCCGATCGAAACCAGCTATGCTCCCTCCAGTATATTCTAGCTCCATGGTTCAGACTAGTTCTATTTAGGCATGATTATGGGTGCGTGACATCCGAAACGTTGTCCTCTTAACTCGTATTATTTTAAATTTGAAGATATCAAGTATTAAGTTTGAAGAAATTCGTCATGACTCCAAGTTTTATTACATCTTTATGGCTTTCGAAATGTATCTTAAGAAAAGTACCAGCTTCTACAATTTTAAAATTCCGCGCTCTTGAAAAACTAGTGATCAAGAGAATAAAGGATATGTGCCATCTAACTTTTAACGAAGTGTGTTTGCAAAATGACCTGCTGCCAACATACACGAATATATATGTATATATATATATATATATATGTATATATATATATACATATATATATATATATGTATATCTACACGTACATATGTATACGTTTCTTTTTTGCGTAAAAACAAAAACCTCAAGGCCCATTCCAGTTCACTTAATGCTATGCGACCAGTTAACACTGAACCATTTTTCAGAAATAACTTATTAGCCCTGTAAATGAATTTATTGCATTTGCAAACTGTTTCAAAAACAGATCTATCGCTACCCTAGAGGAACAGACACGAACTAAAGCACAATTTGAGAAAATTATTCAAAAACAATTATCTCTCTGTCCGTATGATGAACAAGCTATGAATTTCATTTTGCGTGTATGTTTGTTGACATGTTTCTGGATGTGCGCGTTGGGCGATGTTTTTTATAAATTACTTTTTAGCTAACTTTTTCTCACTACTTTTGATCATCATTTACGACGGTATTTGTCTGCTTCGGTAACGCATTTTTTGTCTTTTCTTTTTCATTTCAATAATAATTTAGGAATTACGAAGAATTCTCTAGTAGTATTTAAATTATTTATAAGTTGTTAGACATCTCTTTGTGCATAAAATATCCAAGAGATGATATTCCGACTGTTTCTCTCAATAACATAACTAGCCCCCGATACGGCTATTATAGTACGCCTAGGATGGTTGTCTATCAAGTAAAGACCCTTATATCAAAAATTTTTTAAACCAAATTTGTAGTACGTCTCATGTATTAACATTTTTGAAAATAAACGGCTTTCTTTCTTTTTTTCTTTTTTTCATTCGTTCTTCCTTTTTAATGAGGAGTAAGTCCTCTTTCACATTTCAATGGCTATTCTTCTCACCAAGTTGAAAGTTGACTACTCCAAACTCCTACTCAGTGAATAAGATTAAATTATCATCCTTTCTATGCATACACCACAAAATAAAGACACAATATATCCATATGCAATTCCCTCAATTACTCAGGAAACTGTTTTATCTGAATAAATGTTATCTTCATGCAGAGCTCGATGCAAAATATCAGTAAAAACAGAATGCCTCGGCATCAATCATACAGCAGAAATGTGGACAACCAAAAGTCTCACACGTAAATTCATTGATCCAAGGGTCTCAAATGGTCAAAATGGCAGGGGCATTTCAGACGGTAAAGAAGTATGATTTTGGATCTTTTCCAGATAAGCCCCGCCAATAATGCAATACATAAGTTCACCCACTCGTAACTCTCGAAACAATGCACCTATCGACTTCAAACTTCTCCTAAACGGAAAGTTAAAACATTCTTTCGTTTGAGGGTAATTTGAAGTCGATAGGTGCATTATTTCGAAAGTTACAAGTGAGTGAACTTATGTGTCGCGTTAGTGGAGGGGCTTTTCTGGAAAAGATTTCTGATTTCATCAAGAGATCCACAACCCCAAAACAATATTATTGTTGACTGCAAAATTAAAGTCATCCGACACCATGGCGCAAGTATCTCCCAAACGCCGCTTGCAAGAATTGAAAGAACGTCTCACGTTATCAAGTGTCAACACCTACAATCTGAGCACCCGATGCATGCGCAAGTACCAGCAAGTGCACAGAAGTAGTACTCGATCCCCAACACCACATTTCTGTTCACTGTGTTCGTGAAGATCCATCGATCGTCGACGGAGTCGAAAAATATCAAGCAAAAATTCATTGCTAGCGGCGGGTGAAAATGTTTGGAACCGACGAGAAAAAGGGGAGACATAGTAACTTTACAGTAAAGAAATCTGTTTTCATACGTTATTGTAGATTTGTAATACTCATGATACAAATCATGTAAATCCCTATTACCTAACTAGTTACATCGCATTAAGCGAGTGAAGTACCAAAACCCTTCAAGTTACGAGCCAAGCCGATAGCCGTAATCTATTAGTGCAGAGTAATACAAGTAAGAATCCTATCTCAGACGGACTCTTGCAAATTCACTGCAAATTTCAATCTCGCAAACCATTTACAAGGTAAACAATTACCTCTCTATCACTGCAGCCCGCTTAATTAGATTATCAAAACAGCGAATACCGCCAAGCCCATCCTCAAAATCTTCTGCTGCTTCAATCATTTGACAAATAATAGAGTGTATGAGACATGACTATATAAAATCAAATTATTTACGTCTACTCTGGAGATATATTAAGAGGCTGCAATACCATACGCAAGTTACACAAATAATGTGACCACATTTACAACCGAAGTTATCCGACATTACACCGCCATGTTGCCTAAGCAATTTAACAACGATCAAACAACAAGGCAAATACGCACACGTTAACGAGTGATACATGTAAATACTATTTACAACGCTAAATATCTCATCACTGCAATCGAAAATTAAACGATAAAATGAACTTTATTACCGGACGTCAGCTCTAATCAGACAAATAAATTAATAAAATTCGTTTCGTCTTACCCTATGAGTAGACTCATTTTTTATTACACTTCCACGAGATTCGAAACTTTCTTTTATCATTTTCAATAGAATGCGACCGTCATCAAGTATTTGGCGTCGTCCTGTTTTATAGCGGAAGACACAGTGATTTCTAGAAAAATTTGATACACGAAATGCAAACACACAACTTAGGGTCTTAAATTAACGCATCTTAACACAAAAGGTCCGAAACATAACATAATAACTATAACATAATAACATAACATAACATAATAACATAATAATAAACATAATAACCGAAACATAACACAAAAGGTCCGAAACATAAACATAAACAATAGCTGACGTAGAGAACTTTATTATATAGCTTAAAAAGAAGCAGAATTAAATTTATTCCTTTCGATAACCTACTCCAGGCACGAAGACTGAAAATTTATAACCTATCAGTGTCCAGAAGCATAGAAAATTTAAAAGCATGCAGTATCCAGGTGCTGTTGATCAATCACTTCGAAGGTGTACTGGTGAGGTATATTTAGTAAATTTATTTAGGCCTATACATATACATGTAATATAAATGTATGTACACACCGTATGACCCCAAAAAAACGTTTATCCATGTTTAAAATGTCGTAACTTTGCAACGAATTAAGATATTTTGGATCTGCTTGCTTTATTCGACGTAGAATATAATTGTCTATCAGTCTCTGCAAGCATGATCTTTGGAACCATTTTTGAGAAATGCTCGGCTTAAAATGGATATTGATTACAGAATGAATACATCCTTATCACAATGAGTGGAAATTGAAACATTTTCTTACGTTCTGATAAAATGCTACGTGTTGAATTGCATCCCCTGTAGTTACTAAAAGCAGAGTAAGAGCGGTGAGCAACAATCAAGCAAACATTGGTATGAGAATTTCATACGAGTATGAACAGAAGTGGCTGCGTAAGCATAGCTTGTTAAACTTTTACTCATATATCTCATGCAAAAAAGGTTCACAAAAATCCAATTACCAACGCTCCACGTGAAATGAAAAAGGGGCGAAAGAGAGAGAGAGCGAGACAGGGAGAGAGAGAGAGAGAGAGAGAAAGGATCCTGCGTGACGCAATGATTTGATATGGTTCACTCTCGAGTGCTTCATACATATATAATAATTAGGCAGCGGTATTTAACGAAACCATGAGTCACGGTGGATGAGTTAGAAAGTGCGATTCAGTCTGCATAGTTATGCCATGCACATCATTTCCTGTCGAGCTCGGGCCACGAAAAGTCCTCATTATAGTGGGAGCGCTGCCAGCCGCAGCATGTCGTCGGCAGACAGGCGGCCTAACCTGGTACTCTGTCGACAGTATCCCTGAAACGGATGATGTCTCCCCAGTAGACTGATGTGTATCGGTTGAGAACTACCATCCATATGAAAGGGACAGTCGTCATTACTAGAGCGATTGCTGTTGAATTTGGACAATTTTAATCGTTCATTTGCATTTGTCATTTGAAATATTTGAAATATGTTCAAATATTAGGGTACAGTTCATAATATCAGAGATGGCTCCGCTGATGTGAAACACTGGTGTTTCCGTTACAAATGACCGCAGTCACAGCTGAAAGACCAGCCCTTGCGAAATCAAGTTATCTCAACTTGCGAATGAACGTGAGAATCTTAATAAAATTATATTTACTGTACCTTGCATACGCGCTCATGTGACGTAGCTGGTGGAGTGAGTTAGCGTGGCTCCTCCTCGACATCAGCTCCTCTCGAATGTCTTGTCTTGTGTAACGACTCAAAAGCTCGTCACGGTGCAAGTTGTGCCCTGGGCAGACGTTTTTACCTTGGAGGTCCTCTGAACAGCGCATGTGAGTGCCCGGTACGGGACACACATTTATTTGATGCTAGGAATAATGTTGAAAGTGTTTATCGGTACAATGGTTCTCGTTTTAATTACGGAACTGAGATGTCACAGAATTCAACCGACTAGTGATATACAATTACGATTGTAAATTGAAGATGAATAAATTCTTGACAAACTGAGCAATCTTGAGCTGCATCGGTTTTTGCTGCGCTGTAGGAATGAAGGCCTCCATACGAGATGCGACAAGGCAGGCTCTACAGCGTCACTGGCGCAGCTCCTCAATCAAGTTTGAAGATTTCGTGTTGATCTTTTCATGTCTAAGCATCATGTGAATTAAAAAAACATTCAATTATTCAAACTTTCATCCGCAGTCATTAGATCTTAGTGTGTGATTAGTTTAAGCAGTGGAAACACACGACTATTGGGTCATGTGGACCAATGAGGAGACATACATTTATTGAACTTATAAACCCTTCAGAAAAACAAGCGTAAGGGTCAACTGTACGTAAATAAACCACGCGAATTTCTTACGTTTCACAGATTCCTAAAAATAATTTATCGGTTTACATTTGTGATTAATATTTGTATTTTAGAGTTTCGCACTAGTGTTTAAAAAGTTTTCTGTAGGTGCGAGTAAATTTGCTGCCGGTGAATATTTTTTTCGCTCACATAACAAGCAACACGTAACTGTCCTCAATGAGGACGGGGGGATTATCACCACGAGCGTGCCTCGATGTGTCAAGAGCCGGACTTCGAAACAATTTACATCATCAAAGCTGCCCAATCCTTAGCGTAAGTTCTTCTGTCGGCTTGGCTACGCCATGTGTTTTTTCTGAACTCAGTATAATGATTTTAGCCAGAGTAACCAGATGCTCAAATTTAATTTAAAAAAATTGACGTTTTAAAATTTCATGTGAAAAATTATTTCGAAGAGTAGCCAAGCCGGCAGAAGAAGTGTCGCTGCCTGCTGTACTACCAAAACGACATAAGCAGTTCAAAAGGGTTGACGCTAAAACTGTTGACTCGATGAACAGCTAGGAAATTTTCGTCATTGTCTCTCAGTAGCTTAGCTGCTTTCCTCAAGCGGGCACACTCACCTCTATACAACTGCTCGGAACTGCATTCTCTCACGGGAGCAGTTCATTCGTAGAAGTCCGTTTTTTCAATACGCCTACTGTCTGTTTTCAATGAATGAATATGTAGATACATAAATTGAAACCTGCGAAGTAAATGCAATGAGGATTCTTCCTTTTGATGTTTTGTAAAAAATAAGTTGCGAGTAGTGTTTCACCATTTTAGGGATAGGAATTGATTTCACAGGCGAGAAAGCTATTTCTATGATAATTTATGTTTTTTACTCAATGTTGCCTTCTGTGACCCAGATGCAGGTTCTGTTGAACTCAACATATATTTTTTGTGGTGAAGTTTCGAGCAGCTAAGAAAATAACTGCGCAGTACCCTCCGTAATTAATAGAAAGAAGGGACTTCTCAGCAACACCCGTAACAGCCGACTGCCTCGTTCCTGTCACGGCCGTATATATTGTTCGCCGCAGCATGAAGGCGGTCAGTTTTTAAATGTATCGAAATTAATTCATGATTTTTATTCAAGATGAGTATTGAGGAAACGTAAATTGTTGAAAACATTTGTAAGATAAATGAGATTTGTTTAATGCCTTGTGATATTTATGAGACATAGATACAAATTCTATTATTATCAGTTAATTATACGCCTCCGCATAGGATGGAACATAACAGCATTGTCTGTAGAAGTTATTGTTAGATTTTTTTTTGTTTAGATATTTGAAAGATAAATTATTTTAAGAAATTTACTAGAGAATGAGAGAAAGCTGATTTTCATGGGACGATGTTGGTGTCGGTTTTAAACAATTTTAACAATTTATTTACGACATGTGATACAGAAATACTCTAGATTGTATCTTAAGTCTTGTACAATGGACACATTTCAGTGTAGCTACTTATGGGCCCGAATAAGTTCAGGGACTTCTAGGACATCCTATGATCAACGCTATTTTAAGTGTACAGTTATGTTTAACCTAATTTACTTAACCTATAGGAGCATACCAGACTGATCAATACATTGATGCTTGATTTTTACATAAATAGTTAAAATATGAACATTATATTCTAGAAAGCTATTAGTCGCAGATTCAAGATCTATGTCATTAATCATGGCAATTTACCTATCAGGATGAGTCATATAGCAATAAAAAACATGACTTGATTACCTTATGCGATTTTTATTTCGATAGGAAGAGGGATTCAAAATTCGTTTTACAAGCTTTGTAAGAACTTGTTCCACGGATCTCAGCAGGAATTACATTCCAATTCCTAATTCCAATGAAGAGGATACTGTGTTGTGACCGAGATTTTTAATAATAAGGAAGTGTGAAGTTACTTCGATTTCGAATTAAATGACCATGATGGCAAGTTTGTGCAGTTAACAATTGTCTGAGTTCTCTGTCGCCATCATCCGTCAGTGTTTTAAACATGAAATTAGATATGGAGAGCTTGTAGAGATCCAAAAGCTTTGGTGTTAATTTTGTTGGGACAATGTTGGTATTAGTTTTGGTAGAACAATGTTAGTGTTTGTTTTGTTGGGACAATGTTAGTGTTAGTTTTGTTAGGACAATTTTGGTGTTGGTTTTGTTGGGACGATATTGGTGTTGGTTTTATAGGGACGTTGTTGGTGTTGGTTTTGTGAGGAGATACTACGATTGATCTGTGAGTTAATTACATTCGGAGGCGATGATTGTCTTTTTCGCAAATGATCGTAGCGGCACACCGAAGTCCACTCATGTTGGCACATCAAATTTGAGGCAGTTAATTGCCAACGCGTCAACAAATTGTTCATTGAAGAGTTCTTAAATTCCAATATGTTAACTTTTAGGAAATGTTTTATTTATGTTCATTTTCCTTTTGATTGTCAAATATTTTCGTCAGTCTTGTGCAACACTTCTTTCACGTTTCTGACCCTAGGGAATCTTTTTTGCCTGCATTCCTTTCTTAGAAAATTTAAAATAAACTTTAAAATGTGGTAGAGCAATTTTCCCAAGCTGGTTACTAGGTACGCACTTGTTGACATGCATGGTCGTTTCAGGTTTCTGGAATGTCGCTTTTTTAATTTTAGATGCAAATAATTCACCTCCACCGACTATACTTCCAAGAATATCAACGACTTGCTCGGAAGCCTTAGCTCTAATGTAAATGTAACTGGAGACTGTCCTTAAAGGGATTTAACAGTAGTACATATTTACAATATTTAAAAGCATTTAGTCCTCGTATCTAGAGTTTGTTTTCCATAAGACTAAATTTTAATTTCATTTCCCTTAGTTGCATATTCATTCCCTGACACAAGTTAGGTTTACTTCTAACGGTTTGTCCATCAATTTATGACCTTTACGTTGAGAAATAAACGAAACTCACATTTGGTAGCATTGCATTTCATGTCTGAACTCGTTTTTGGAAATCAACTTGTTTAGGAAATTTCTTCGTGCATATCGCTATCTAGGGATGAAAAGGAAGACTCTAATGAATATAACTTTGAATGAACCTTTCCTTTACCGGTGAAACCCCCTGAATGAATTCTAAAGCCCTGATGCTTTTCCCCACCAGTCATAGCGCTTGTAATGCCATGTGTCA
>JACJUY010017955.1:0-11345 GCA_014220935.1 Platorchestia sp. MABIK | reverse complement strand
TTACTGACCCCGTTCAGGGTGTCAGGTAAAGACTATGTTTTCTGTGCCAGTTAGTTCTGGAAGTTTTCGCCGCTGAAGCGGGTTGGCGAGACAAACTCAAGCTTTGAAATATTTCTCGTTTTAAAAGAGTTAAAATACGAGAGTACAATTATTTATCACGTTCACATTTGTAACAATCCTAAACCTTAATGAGCTATTTTCTAATAAAATAATTTTACATGAAGTGATTAAAAACGAACTGATCAAAAAATTAAAAGCATACCTTTGTAAATTCACAGCTTTTAATAATGAAATATTTTTAAATTAGTTGATCAACAGAGAAAAATTATTGGAACCTTCGTGATTTCCAACTTGCATATGAGCTTAACGTAATGTCAAGGGATCACATTGCTCGCTGTTCATTGCAGTGGTCCAATTAAGCGTTGGTGCTTTGTACTATTTAGATTGCTTCAAAGTATGAATGTCTAAACATTAAAATTGTTTCATAGCTAATAATATGTGGACCAAGATCTAATTTCCTTAATGTTGGTATTTTAAGTTATTTTGATGTGTT
Source organism: Platorchestia sp. MABIK (assembly GCA_014220935.1). Lineage (NCBI taxonomy): Eukaryota > Metazoa > Arthropoda > Malacostraca > Amphipoda > Talitridae > Platorchestia > Platorchestia sp. MABIK. The sequence continues at coordinate 10,792 of JACJUY010017955.1, read as the reverse complement.
TTACTGGTAACGTGAGATTTTAAAATTATTCCCTGTGCATTTACATGAAAAAATTGCATCTCATATGTGCGTTTGTGTACACACATCAAAGTAACCATTCAAATTACTCTACTCATTGGGTCATACAATTTTCATAATGTTGGTATAATAATTATTTGGATTAGTGTGAGTTTAAATGTAAATTTTCAAAGTGACTTTCCCTCTGGTGGAAAGTATAACCTTGTGTTATCACTACAGGAAATTACTTTCTAGTAATTTAGTTGTTTGTGAAAATTATTTGTACATGCATATTAGTATTATATTTTTAGACATAAAAAGTTATTACAGATAAGGCATCAAAGAGAGCAGTTTCCAACTGCATAAGATAGCCAAAAATGTTGAAGTTGGTAAGATCTTGTTTTAACAAATGTGTTGACATTACAAATTCTATTCTGCGTCACCTCAGCTGTGTTTTAAAAATGAGGTGTGGTATATTTCGGAATCAAACTTTTAACGGACGCTAGCAATGTCTTTGGGGAAAAATTAAATTTAAAATTTTCTCACACCCACTCTAACTTATTTGTTCTGATAGTTACTTTCTGATATGCCTTTGCTAACATGCCACTACCTATCTACAATGTCTTTGCAGAAGCTCAAATTATGTTCTGTATTGCTTGTGCAATAGAAGCATTAGAGGAATGTCATGAGCATTATTAATTCAGAAGATTGTCCTCAATCTAATGACAAATTTGAATTAGTTTGTCAAAATTTTTAACTTTACCGAATCATTCCAGTTCATCATGTGTTAAAGTAGTAATAAATTAATTCAACAAATTTTTATGAAACCATATCAATTGTTAAAAAATTCTCTAACTCTGTAGTCTATAAAAAGCGACATTTCGATGTACGAACATCATGTTCAGGCTAAAATTATTCAGATAAAAGATTTCAGTCATATTGATAAAATGCAAATCTAATACTCAAAGCTACATCAGACAAGTTATAATGTTGGAAATGACAGCACAAGAAAATGACTAGAAACTAAATTTGTACCACAGCAACATGTACTACTGTAGTAAGATTAGGCAACAGTTTTAACATATTTTCAGTATTACACCTAGCACAATACTGTTTCCTACACCTTCTTATTTTACTTTTAAAAAGCTCAAGTTCAATTTAAAAAAAACTCAAGTTTTATTAAAAACAGATCAAGTTTAATTTTAAAATTGTCAAGTATATTTTAAAACATATCAAGCTAAATTTTGGAAAGCTAATATTTCTAAAATTGTTTACCTATACCTATGTACTTAACATTTATAAATCAAACTTGACCTTTTTTAAATTGAATTTGACCTTTTTAAATTGAACTTTACCTTTTTTAAATTGAACTTGACCTTTTTTAAATTGAACTTGACCTTTTTTAAATTGAATTTGACCTTTCTTAAATTGAATTGGACCTTTTTTAAATTAAACTTAACCTTTTTTAAACTGAACTTGACCTTTTTCACATTGAACTTGACCTTTTTCACATTGAAATTGACCTTTTTCCCATTGAACTTGACCTTTTTCACATTGAACTTGACCTTTTTCACATTGAACTTGAGGTTTGTTAAATTGAAGTTGGGGTTTGTTAAATTGAAGTTGAGGTTTGTTAAATTGAAGTTGAGGTTTGTTAAATTGAAGTTGAGGTTTGTTAAATTGGAGTTGAGGTTTGTTAAATTGAAGTTGAGGTTTGTTAAATTGAAGTTGAGGTTTGTTAAATTGGAGTTGAGGTTTGTTAAATTGAAGTTGAGGTTTGTTAAATTGAAGTTGAGGTTTGTTAAATTGAAGTTGAGGTTTGTTAAATTGGAGTTGAGGTTTGTTAAATTGAAGTTGAGGCTTGTTAAATTGAAGTTGAGGTTTGTCAAATTGCAGTTGAGGTTTGTCAAATTGCAGTTGAGGTTTGTCAAATTGCAGTTGAGGTTTGTCAAATTGCAGTTGAGGTTTGTCAAATTGCAGTTGAGGTTTGTTAAATTGCAGTTGAGGTTTGTTAAATTGCAGTTGAGCTGTTTTAGATAAAAATTGAGTTTTTAAATTAAAGGTAAAAAGATGTAGTCTTCCCAGTACTTATTGCTGTGGGAAAAATTTTGCTTCTAATCATTTTCTAGTGCTGTCAATTGCAGAATTATCATTCTACCTGATGTATCTTTGAGTATCAAATTTACATTTTATCAATGTGCCTGGAAATTTTTTTATGTACATTTTCAGCCTGAAGATGATGTTTGTACATCAAAATATTGCTTTTTATAGACCACAGAGTTAGGGAATTTTACTACCATTGACAGTGGATCAATGAAAATATGTTAAGTGAATTTTTACTACTATTTTTACCGTGATGTTCTGGAAAGATTTTGTAAGGTTGAAAAGTTGGAAAAGAAATAATCTAGTTTTTCACACTTGCTCTGATGCACTTGATACTGTCTCCAAACCTTGTGTTAATGATTAATTAATATCAGAATCCTCCAATAATGCAAATGAAGGGAACTACTCTTAGTTCCCTTTAATTCTTAGTCACTTCCTGATAAACGTTTAGACATGTTCACTAAATCTGTTTCATTCAACAGTCAAAATTCAAAATGTGATACTTTTATTGATAACAGCACAGAGTCAATCCATAAAACTTTGAAACTCAGTGAGTGAAATCCATCCAGATTTGCTTGAGTCTGAAGCTAGAGACAAAAGTTCTTTTCATGCAATTCTTCAAATGAAGCCTTCGCTGATGCCTCAAGTAAACTAAAATCTGTCATGATGAAATGTGAAGTATCTCTTATGATTCAGTACTAATGCTTTATGTTGCTCATTTGACATTTCTTTCATTCCCATAACAAGGTGTCTACTAGGTAGCTAAGTAGTAAAAAGTTCAAAAATTTGAAAAGTATCAAAAAAGGAAGTAAGGAGTAGTGAAATTTGCCTCAGGGGCCAACTTTACCTGTCAGGATTGTAAAAAATTGTGAAGTGGGATAATTTACTGAAAAGTTAAAGTAAAGTACATATGTACATAGTGTTTGTAGATTTTCAAAAATTCATTTCTTCCAGAATCAGATATTTGCTGCAGTTTATGGGAAATATTCTTAAAAGGGGATTGGACAATACCGCGGTGTCTATTACTTCTCAGTCAGTTAATTTTTTTGCAAATAATGAGCTGTTGCTCTCATTGTTGAAAGATGTTAAGACAGGGTCTTTGCCAAACATTTGTTAGGGTCCATTTGGGAAGGGGTAAATAAAAAATGAGTATTTTTTTGCAATTATGCGTTGGATACTTCATTTAGTAATAAGTTTTAACTTGGTATTTTATGTATTAATCACCTTGAAATTTTTTTGAACCCATGCTAAGGCGTGTATTATTGACTCAAACTTCTCATTATAGGATGATTTCTTACATCCTGGACATTTGAACAACATTCATTATGCAAAAATTAGGAAGTCAGTTTTTGCTGTTGAAGGTCGTAAAAAGTAGTAAAATTTGAAAATGAAACATTAGGAGACACCCTGCATAATGTTTGTTTGAATTGTTTTGATATTTCTGTGTAAATATGAAATTTTAAAATGAATTTCCTTCTAATGAGGAACATATAACACCGTACATTCATAACCAGAAATTACTTCAGAGGAATATTGTGTGTGGAATAAATTTGGAAATTCTGATTTTGTTTATGAATAAGGATAGACATAAAAATTCATTACCGAAATGACATCAAAGATACTAGTTTCCAATTGCATTCAGTAGGCAACATGGATAAAGTTATTGAAAAATACTGTGTAAATGTAAAGTTGTTCAGTGATTGTACACCTTAAACTTTTCATTACCAGAGTGAATAACACATATTTTGCTGTGATGGCTCTCTTTGCAGTACATACCCTAAGAGGCTAGGAATTATTGCACAAAGGCTGCACTGACTGGCCAATCCACCGTTTATTTAGAATGTAACATTCCATGAAAACTTTCCTGTGGAGGTAAAAGCGGCATGAATCTCGATCGTATTTAGATGTCTAAATGTCCTTGTCATTCATTATTCAGTATTATTCATTCTCTTTGTAATTAGGCACTTCCCAGAATGGGGTGAGCATTTTAATTCGATTCATCACACAATTACATTCTATATTTAATTTATAGATGACGAAGACTCAGCGATGTGTGGGCGTCAGTCTGCACGTCACCAGCTCGTCATGACGGTGGTGTGGCCTTGGAAATGTCCTACTCTGGGTTAGGACAAACTCATCAACGGACGAAAATCTCTTTCAAGGAGCATTCCATTTGTCAGTTAATATAAGGTTTGTGTAAGCTTAAACAGTTCTTTCCGTTCATTAACTAATATCTTCCCCTCGGGGGGATACAACTATTGTATTTATGAGAATTAGCATTCTCATGGGGAAAATGTGTGAGGGCCCGAGCTGAGAGTTACGAAGGCCTTTTTTCGTTGGAATAGAATGTTCTTGTTATGTTAAGGACCACCAGTTTTCGGTACGTTGCTGTCCTGTTTTTCTGCACCTACCACTGTCTTCTTCAACTTTTATCTTGTTTCATGAACTTCTTTCTCAACTTAGTGTTTCCATGTCCCTTCTGCATAGATTCCGCGTTCCCTTATCTCCATACTAAATGGTACCTCCCGCCTTCCTCTCATCAGCTGTTGGGGAGTCTTAAACTAACGTGAAATCTAACTAATATCTTATCTAGCATTCCGTTATAGTAATACCCCTTCCTGGGGGATACGACTATTGAATCTTTATGAATTAGCTCTCCCAGGGGGAAAATGTGAGAGCCCAAGCTAAGAGCTAGTTAGGCGTTCTGTTTGTTGAACTATAATGCTTTTGTTATGTTAAGGACCTTCTTTTCNCATTGATTCCGCGTTCCCTTAACTCCATCCTAAATGGTGCCTTCCTCCTTCCTCTCTTTGGATCGCATATATTTTTCTGTGGATAGGAAGGCTTAAACTAACTAATAATTATCTTTCGTCATAGTAATGCAAATAAAGGGATTTATTGATTCAATTTTTTTAAAACAAATACTGGCAGATCGTTTGCCACGTTTGAAAATGTATTAGCATTGCAGTGGGCAGAATCAATAATTTAATGCTAATATGACTAATCTGTTTTTTAGTTCAAAAATTGGTTATTTTTCTATATATATGAGCATAGCATGGAAGTCAGTCCTCAATGTTACGTTTTAATATCAGTTTTTCTTCATCCACAGAACATCATTTGATTCAAATTTAAAAGCCAAATGGGTTCAAAGTTTCCTATAAAAATAAGTTATCAATAACTCAACTCCCAGCTGTCCAATAGGTTACCGATATCAAGTGTTGTGATCAGGGTTAGGTTAATCGACTTATTCTCTGATTGCAGCCAAAACCAGATGGGCCAAATGTTGCGCCTGGCTGGTTTGCTTGCCTGGCGTGTTCCGAACAAAGTGGTAGTTGGAACACAGTCATTCGGCAAATATTAATTTATTTCATTTTGTTTTCATTTGCACAGTTAATATTTACTAATGTATTCCAATTTATCAGATGCTTTAGCTGCAGTCGGGTATGATGAAGATAAGAAACTGAAGGCGTCAGCCATCCAGGAGGTGTTGCGTCGTTGCATCGATTGGGCTGGCTCAGAGACGATGGATTGAATCAGAAAAGTGGCCGGATGAAACCAGTACACTTCCTCAAAGTCTACTTGCTTGTTCATCGCTTACTTTGACCGCCTCTCAGTCGCCTTATTTGCTAGCTTCGTCGAAATCAGGTCATGATGCTCCTCCCATGAGCTGGGTTTGAACAGAGGGTGTTTTCCTTGGAGCAACGCCCTTTCTCCCTCCCCGCCTCTTCAAAAAAAGCCTAAGCCCCCGATCTAATGCCTCTCACCCGTTCCCCATGCGTGTCGTCGCTGCCAACGTTCACGCTGGAAAAACTCATGGGCGACTGACCAGTTTTGCAAATTTAGTGGATTTTCGGCTAGTTCTAGAGTATTGAGATTCCATCTAGCTCCTAAAAATCACGATCTAGCTCCTAGCGAAAAATCTAGAGCATTTGAGGTACGGTTTTTCTATAATTTACCTACTTTCATGTTTTAGGCGCAATTATTTATAATTATTGAAAAAAAGTATCGAACTAATGATATTATTTCTAGCGGTCAAGTTCAGTACATGTAGCGATTTTTTCGGCGACACATCATTTCATGCCAGCGGCAGCCAGTCATGTCATGGGTTGGTTGCGGTGAGTAGCGTGTGTTAGAAAGTGTGGCGTAATCGCTTATCATGCTTAAGCAGTGCACGCAATACTTTCGATAAAGCTGGAAGTTTTTTCATGAATTTAGAGGCTGGTTACTGCCTTACATGCTGACAATGCAAAGGCATATTGGAACTATTGTAAATGTACCATAAACGTAAAATTGTGTGTGCTAAAAAAGCATGATGTGAGCCAAAAACGACAATTTTTCGCATGTTGGCGGGAGTGTTCGTCAGCCAAAAATCACAGCTTTTGATAAAGACGCTACAGAGTGTGGGAGTTTTCGCTGTTCTCTTTACCAAGGTTTTACTGGTACCAAATTATTGAATTATTGAACTTGGTGAAGGGAAAGAAGTCGGAGACAAAGATTGATACAGGAGTACTTGCTCACGAGCAAGTATCCAGCTGACCCGGCACCTTCTCGTGGTGGTACCGTTGAAATACCCAACTGTCTTTTCCTCTATCTTTTGATTTTTCTTTCGAGGGATTAAGATTTTAATTTCTTTTTCCAAATCCCTGTTGTTGGGTAGAACTAAGTCGGGCGGCGGCCCGAGCTCCTCGGAGCTTGGGTCTCAATTGTGTAGTTATTTTCTCTTTAATTTGCCCTATATTCCAGGTCCCCAAAATAATCTTTAAGAATTGACTTAAGATTGTCTACCAACAATCCATATTGGATTACTACTTTAAATCATAAAGTAAAACCTTAAACGGTATTGGCAACAATCAGCGAATACCTCAAACCCCGACTTCGAGGTGGGGAAACCCCCTCTGAAGCCGGGAGTATGCATGCCAAAAAGAAAAACAACCAAAACTACGAACAAGCCTCGACAAAAACAACCCAAGCACCACTACCAACGTATGTGCAACAAACCCAAAAACCAACACTATCACCAGAAAGATAAACGGGAGCAATGAAACAATTAACCTAATAACCGAAAAAACTCCATCACCGGAACCAAACGGTGCTAACCGTAAAGTGGACCAATTGGAGGCCAAATTAAATGAAGTGCTGAATAGACTTGCGGCAGGTGATGCAAGCAAATGCATCAACCCCGATAGACATGAAATTGAAAAAGAAACCCAAAATACAGACGACCGAATTAGGAAAATCGAAAATACACTCGAAAAAATCCTGGAAATAATGAAAGCACAGAACATAAAAAAGACGGTAAAAACATGGGCTGCGGAAGAGTAAATGTGAAAAAACAAAGCAAAGTTAGCAAATACACCCCCATATCGTTGAACCAAGAGATGACGAAGAACGACCATTATACAAAGTTCTTCATGATCAAATTCAAAATTGAAGAGAGAAATCAAATAAACCCATTTTGCCTCCAAGAAGAAATAGTTAGAACAACCGGTCTAAAGGCGAAAATAATAACTTATTCAGGTAAAGATAGCTTTACCATAGAAACTCGAAACAAACTCCAATCCGAGCGCATCACCAGACTTAATAACGTAGATGGTATTAATTGCCAGATCATCGAACACCCGCACCACAATCAATCCAAAGGACTAATAGATATTCAAGAATATGATGTAGATAATATGGAGGATTTTGTGGAAGGCCTGAAGAGCCAGTACAATATCAGTGACGCTATTCGTTATTCATTAAATAGCGTCATTAAATAGCGTAGATATTCATTAAAACTCGATTCTCCCAAACCACCCCACTCCTACTAACATTTAATAGCTACACTACACCAGACTCCATTTACATCCCAGGCGAAAAATCAGATACGATAGTATACCCGTTTATTAACAGACCCATGATCTGCCACAAATGCCAAAACTACGGCCACATAGCCAAACACTGCCAAAATGAGGCAAACTGCAAACGCTGCGGAGAACCAGGCCACGACAGCGAACACTGTAGCAACGCCCTTTCCTGTATGCATTGCAAGCGAGAATATGAAACTGGCCACAGAATGCCCTAAACATATCATGGAAACAGAAATATGCAAAGTCCAGCAGGAACAACGAGTAAATAGGCGTCGTGCTATACAGATTGTCACAGGGTACTCCGAGATACCAACANGACTAGCCTACATCTATAACTACGATTTCACCAACTTTGAGAAATTCAAACAAGGCTTAATGGAAAACCATATATTCAAAAATGTTGAACCAGCCAGTTGGATAAAAAGCCGTAACAACAATGCAAAAGCAATACTCCTAACTTTTAAAGGCTCAACCCCCCCTGAGTATATCGAGATCCCTGGCAGAGACTGTAAAAGCAGGATATATGAATACTTCGACCGCCCCAAGATGTGTAAAAAGTGTTTAGAATACAACCACACAGCCAAAAGATGTACCAGTGAAGAGTTCGTGTGCGGGAAATGCGCATAGAAAAGCCATGAAGCAGCTAATTGCACAGAAAACGACTTGACATGCCACCACTGCGGGAATAACCACAAAACTGGAGACCGAAAATGCCCAGAACAACGCAAGCAACAAGAAATAATTTCTATCCGTACTAAACAAAATGCCTCAAGAGAACAAGCCCATATAATATACCGCAAACGACCCCCACAACTCGAGCAAAGCTACGCACAAATGACTAGTAATCAAACCAACTAAATACCTAACCTACCAACACCTGAACTCCCCAAAGAGACTACCAAAAATCTAACAACCACCGAACAAACTATGAAAACCCCATCCTGTAACAAATCAGATACGGCTACTCACTCAGTTGATGCACCAAAAACTAAACCACCGCAAACTCCACAACACGATCACGAAACATGCGACAAAGAAATACTCCGTATTAAACCCAACCCAACACAATCGCTGAAACCCACAATTAATATCGAAACTACAGCTGAAAGTTCCGAAAATGAGGAAGACGGCACAAGCGAATGCAATCCGATTATGAGACAAGAAGCCAGACGAATATTTAACGAATTCAAACCATCAAAACAGCGCAGACCCTCCAGAAGCCAAAACAGGAAGCGGTCAAGATCACGATCAAACTCATGGTCCTCTTCCCACAGGCACAACAGACACGATAAACGACAGACTTATTCGGACAGGGAGCAACCACACTACTCCCGCAATTCTAGGATTAGAGATATGTCACCCAAATGGAAATAACTAACAGTACGGCCGAAAAAAAAAAAATCTAACACCCCTCATGGCTAATATAGGAATCCTGCAGTGAAACTACCAAGGTATTAGGGGAAAGAAAGATGAACTTATGGAAACAATAAACAACCACAAACCCAGTAAATTGCACTACAAGAAACCAAACTATGGGATAACTGCCAGTTTAGGATCAATGGCTACAATAATGTTCTACGACACGGTCACTATAACAGAACCCCTCATGGAGGAGTAGGAATATATAACTCGATACCTTTCTGTCCATAACTCGATACCTTTCTGTGAACTGAATCTGCAGACCGACTTACAAAGCGTGGCCATCCAGGCAAACATAGGACAGCTGATAACCATTTGTAGCACCTACATACCCGGCAGACAAACCATCACAAATGAAAAACTTACCAACCTGATCCAACTACCGAGCCCATTCATCCTAACAGGCGACTTTAACGGCCACAGCTCCATATGGGGCTGCAAAAACACAGATAATAGGGGAAAGCCAATAGAAACTATTATCGCAAATAATAACCTTTGCCTACTAAATACCGGTTCATCCACTAGAATAGGAGACAATTCAGAATCAGCTATTGACCTGACAATTTGCTCACCTACATTGACCGTACTACTCGATTGGGTTGCTTTCGACTCACCGGGTGATAGTGATCATTGCCCAATTTTGATCACCTACATTAACGAAAATTCCCCCAACCAACCCTCATCAATTATCTGGAACTACTTAAAAGCTAACTGGGATCTATACTCTCATAATAAAGAATGGAATGAGCCGATGTTGAACACAATGACTAACAAGGAACAACTACTCACAGGCTTATCCCAGCGATTTCACTCAGCAGCTGTAAAAGCCATTCCGACCTACACACCTGGAAAATACTACCCCAAACCATGGTGGACAAAAGAACTCCAAGAGACAAAAGAAGAAAGAGAAAAACTTTACAAGAAATATCGCCGCAACAAAAATCTTGCAAACTTAATGAATTGGAAACGAGCAAGAGCAAATCACAAGTAAAAAATCCGAGCGAGCAAACAAGAAACCTGGAAGAAATTCATCAACCAACTAAATAAATACACCTCAATGGCCAAAATATACGAAACGATACGAAAAATAAAAGGTCGAACGCAAAGAAATACCCATATATTAATTGAAAATGATAAACGCTACAGCACAATCCCTGACATTGTGAATAAACTTGCTGAAAATTTCAGCGAAGTATCAAGCGACCAAAGTTACTCCCCAGAATTTCAACAATAAAAACCACTAACGAAATGATACCAATCCAATTTAGTTCGCCAAACTTGGAAATCTATTACCAAACTTTCCATTTGCATGAATTTGAATCAGCCCTAAGAAAAAAGAAAAATTCACCACCAGGAAATGACAAAATAACATATGACATGATCAAACACCTAAATCTAACAGCTAAAAAAAAAAAAAAAAAAAA
>JACJUY010017952.1:0-11345 GCA_014220935.1 Platorchestia sp. MABIK | reverse complement strand
TCTCGTTCTCTTTTGTTCAGAAAGGAGACTTCCATTTTCTCGGAGTTAGAGTGGGAGCGAGAGTGCGGCAGAGACAGTGAGGCGATGCGTGCGTTTCGGGCGGTGGGTTTAGGCTTTGAGGATTGGGAACGAGAGTGTCGTAGCGGCACCTCGTTACTGCTTGAGATAGGTGAGGGTGTCTCCGAGTGTTTACTTGGTTGAGATTGTGGGGGAGGCATCCCCTGCTCAGGCCGTTCCTGATAACTTGCCTTTGAGCCCAGGGATGAGGAGGGAGAGCACTTTGCTCTTGCCCCTTCCGAGTTTATTTGAGGGAGGCTGCCGCCAGTTCCACCTAAAAGCTCCGGATCCTGCGCATCCCGAGCGGTCCCCCCCCTGGTACCCTGCCAGGGGTGAGGTACCGGAGACAGAAGCTGCCGCGAAGTACCAGGGACCTCCCCCCGGGTTGGCGGCGTAGTCATTCTTGGTCTACACGTGGCCACTTGGGTGTTCGCATTCGATGGCGTTTTTGCATTTAATGGCCGTATGTGCGGCTGTCGCGCGCCGTTGTTCCCGTCAGTATGAGGCTGCACGGTGTCAGGGGGGAGACGCTTAAAGGTGTATCGAGCACGGGTCGTGGTGTCACGTTGGTCATCGCTAGAGCTTTGGGCAGTAGCGGGGTCGAGCTCTTGCTCATCCCTGGACTTCATGCTGGATGCTGGTTTTCTGGGTGGAGGGACCTTCTGCTGTGAAAGTAAAGTTGAGTGGTGTGATGACTCTAGTTCCGCTGCCGGAGGAGAGGTCACCGAATGGGCCGTGCCTGTCCTGTGAGATTCTGAACGTGCTGTTCCCTGACCAGTAGAGGCTGCCACCGGCGCTTCCCTCGGCGGTCGCTGTGCTGCAAAACTGTACGAGCGGCCTTGCGACTTGTACCAGTCAGTGACTTGGGCTTTGGCAATTCCGTATGTTGTGTGCTCTTTTATCATGGTGGAAATGATTTCCTTCCGGTATAGGTAATGTGGACAGGATGGGCTGTATGAAGGGTGTGACTCTTCACAATTCACACAGGATGGCGTCTGAGTACATGTGCGTGAGTGGTGTCCCAATGTTCCGCACCGAGCACAAACTTCAGTCGACTGTCGGCACCGTTTTTTGGTGTGTCCTAATTTTTGGCATCGAGTACACCGAATTGGGTTCGGGACATAAGGCCGGACGTACTCCGCATGCCATTCACATAGCTGCACTAGGGGGGAAGGGATGTGCGGTTGAATGTGAGCACATACCGTGGAGTAGGTTTAAGTTCCCCATCTATTCGGGCCTTTTGCCTTTCTATTTGGGTGACTCCCTGGCCACATAGGGCCTCTAACAGGTCTGCCTCGGGGATGTTGGTAAAGGTGTGGCTGTGTACTGTGCCCTTCACAGTATTGAGGGTAGAGTGAGGCTGTANCCCTGTCCACAGAGAGGACATCCACGCCTTTATTTAGGTCAGCTCCTGGGAAGGTGACGACGTGGTAGAAAGGGAAGTGAGGGACTTTTTCCTTGCTCCAACTAGAGAAGGTGCTTGAAAAAAAGCGGTTGAGGGCGTGGGCGAGAACGCTTGGGCTTCATTCTTTTAGGGATTTTCGTATGGCTCCAGGGTAACAACTGAGGATGTCCCTGCTTGAGAGCTTCCTCTCACCGTTGTTTGTGTCTGGCTTGGATCGGGTATACCTCCACCCAAAGGCAGAGGTGGCTGGAATTTTGTGGTCGGAATTTCAGCAGTGTCGGGCAGATTTTCTTTTGGTAATCCCCGCGGGAACCGAAGAGGGCGCCAGGTCGTCATCAAGGTGTTCAGTTGGTTTACTTCGAGGAGTAGCAAGCACAGGTATTGACTTTCTTGTCAGTGGGAGTTTCCCCCCACCTATCCCAGCTGGCTCAGGCCGGAAGAAAGCCCCCGGGCGGTCGGTAGCCTTTTGGTGTATCTCTACACTTGAGGCGGGCGCACACCAACCAATAGGGTGTATAAACTCCCTCCCACCGTCAGCCCCAGCCCGTGGCAGTCCCCACAGTACGCCCGGGATAACAGGGACTTCAGAACCCATGACTGCCGGGGCCCGGTTTTTTATTTACATGGGGTGCCTTCCCCATGGCCCCTCTTTCGTCTGGCTACTCCGGCTGAGCCAGCCTGCCATGATTGGACCTTCCGGGACCTGAGTCCCGACAGTATTGCCTCAAACCATCTCCGCAGCACTCAAGCCCTCCCACCACGTCAAGGCGAGGGACATTTGGGAGGGCGATTTTTCTTATGCTACATTGAAATTTACAAGGAAAATATTGCACATTATTCATACATAAAAATAGATCAAAGAAACTGCATTCATGTACATAAATTGTGTGTTATATTGCAATTCAATAGTTTATTTTGTTTTTGGGCTCTCCTGAATAATAATACATTTCTACCATTTAAATTGTATCAGCGCATTCAGTTTTGATGCTAGAACAAAACCAAAGACAGTTTTAGAATCCTTGAAACATTTATGACAAAGTTATCCGACTCAATTTTTCGAATGTGACAAAACTAAAAAATCTATAAGGTCCAAACCCAAAAATAATTGTTTGAAATGTTATAATAGAGTTTCGCCTTTCACGAAAAAAAAATTTCAAAATGTAAAAATTGAATCAGATAACTTTGTTAGAAATGTTCCAAGGATTCTAAAACTGTCTTTGGTTTGGTTCTAGCATCAAAATTCAATGCGTTGATAAAATTTTAAAGACATAAAAATGTATCAAACTCATTAAAAAAAAAAAGTAAGGCCTGAATTGAAAAAAGACACGAGTAAAAAAGGTTTACTTTCAAAAAATACATATACGGACCAATTTTCAAGCGAATCGGACGAAAAAAGGTCAAAATATTAGATGGTACCCTTAAGAGCAGAAAACCGGAGAAAGCAGAGAAAAACTTGAAAAAAATACTCGAGAAAAGGCCTACCTAACCTTCAGCTTAGAACTTCAGCGCTTTCTCCTGTAAGAGATAGTTTCATTCTTCTGAAGGGCTTAACAAACATATGTTAAAGCATTACTTACTAACTCAAATATGATTTATAAAATAAAAAAAGGAACATTGTGACGAAATTCTTTCAGCAAATATGGCTCAATACAGAAATCACTAGACGAATCTAATTAAAAAATAAATAGGTGGTTACAATGTTAAAAATCGTACATTCAACTACTGTTTGAAATGCGTAGTCCGCGGTAGGACATTCCAGCGACCTTGAGAAATATTCCCATTTTCCCAGACTTGTTTAATATCCCTAGAAATATACTCATTTCCGACTTGACAGGGCAGCCGTGAAACTAAAATTGCCTTAATTAATTAAATGACGATCTTGTCTCGAATCATTGCTAGGAATTTCATTTAGCTAAAACTTTGCATTAGCTTTACATTCAGTGGGATTCATAGCAGTAGTATCCGTAAAATGGGTCGGAACTGTAACAGTGACTATGAACTAAAAAAATTAAAGCCAATAGAAAAATAGCACAGATGCTTGTCCAAGAAAGTGATTGTAGGTATTCAGGCCTCTACATAATTGGACATTCAAAATAGAAACGTCAATATTGCCATTAATGAATTTAATTTGGCAGGTGTAGCTTCTACGACAAATTCTGGCAAAAAGACACATTTGTGGTGATCCCAAAAAGGAACAACAAAATCCTATTTACTCGTACCTTGGAAGAAGTTGGTTAGGTTCTTCAAACATTAAACTATAATGTACCTAATTTTTTTTTCATCAATTGGTTCTCAAGTTAATTTTGTACAATTCTTTCTTAAAAATTCCCATAGGCAACCGCATGGTTTAACCCAAGAGCAAGTAAGTAGTCAGCACTGGAATATTGAACAATTGTTTTTCACATTAACATTAGTATTTAATAAGCAGGTATAAAGATGGGTCAAACATATAACGCATATTGAATACATAAACTAAGCTTCTCTTGAATACCTAAACGACAGTAAGCAACCTCTGTTGGCGTTATATCACTGATGCATCAATACAGCCTTCATGTCAATACGATTTAAAGCAATGAAGAAACTGGATCAAACAAAAAACTTTTAATAGAAGCATTAGTGCAAAATATTACCAAAACATACAATACCAGGAGAACTGTTGCAATCAACCAGGCCCGGCTCTCCCCTACAACAGCTGAGTAAAGTTTGGGTCACAGCAGTTTCATTCTGATGAGACTTGCCTCTATCATCTTTCCAGTAGGAAATTAAATTAGTAGCAATACGCCTTAGCATTGAAACTAAAAAGTTCTCTCTAATTTATTTAATATTGTGAAGTAGTTTGGTAAAAAAAAGTCGCATCCATTAAAAATCAAATAGCACTGCACGCAAACATTTATTTAGATGCTGTGCCAGTTTAATATTAAGTCCATGTTATGCTTTCGTCTCTTAGCTACTCACTATTTTTATACTTTTTAAAAATCATTACACAACACACATTAAATACATATCGATTGAAACATAAAGAAATTAAATGGATTATATAAAATTTTATGCAAAAATTTTGGGCACATCACATTTTTGTCATGACTTTAGTTTGAGTGCATAATTTTACTTATGTTTATTAAGTATTATCCCACATGGCGTTTTCTCTAGTACACAGAACATTAATTGAAAATTCATTTTTTATATTGTTTTACTATATTTAAAATGAATGATAAATGAAATAATGAATAATCTTACTCTTAAGTATTGGATACGCTGATTTAGTATTTTGTTGTAAAGCTTTTATTTTGTTCAACTGCTCCCAATCACCTTTCATAATAGCACACAAGATTTTTACAAATATCTACTAGTATGCTCTGCCATTCTTTTTTGCAGAACTTTAATAACCGATTGGTATTACGAGGACTCTGCTCGTAAACTTAAATTTTAAAATTTGTCACAAATTTACAAATGGATTGAGGCATGGAGACTGACTGGGCTAATTGAGGACTTGAATTTCATTATTCTCAAGCTGTTCTCGACTCTTTAGGATCATAATCGTTTTGCAACCCGAAATTGCTACCAATGTCCCAACGAAACTGCAGATCTCCAAAGGTTTTTCTCCAGAATCTCCCTTTACATGAGGTCATTCATCCTACCATTGATAATTTCTAACTCACCAACCAGTGCTGTTGGATGAAAAAAATCCCCATACGATGATAGAACCACTGAACTTTAGCCTAAGAATGGTTATCTTTTTACTGTGAGCAGTGCCTTTTTCTGCCAAACGTCTGTTGCTGCGTTTCTTCCAAAGAATTTAATTTTGGTTTTGTCTGACCACATAACCTTTTCCCAAACTGCTGTTTTCTTTTTATTGGCTTTAATAAAACTCAAATGAGCTTCGACATGTTGGCGCTTCAGTAGTCGCACTTTAATTCGTGATCTTGAAACGAAGCCAGTGCGATTTAGAAACTCTACTAACAAGCTATTGTAGCTTATTTCAATTGCAGTTCCTTTGAGATTGATTAGACTTTCAGAACAGGTTAAAAGAGGTTTTTTCTGTACCATTCTGCTGATCTACCTTGAGTTGCTTTCATTTACCTTTCTTAGTCTACCAATTCTTGCAATGTTTGTAATAACCTTCATCAAACTTCTTAAACTTTCTAATTACGTTTCCTACAGTATTTAATGGCAGATTCATTTCTGTGCCTTCTTTTTCAATATCCTCTCTTTTTTTGCTATGTTTAATGATTTTAATACACATATAACTTTTTAGTTGTTAGCCTTTTTAAACTGTAATCAGTAGATTGAGCTTCAAAGAGCTAGACAAGAGACGGAACTATTTTGTAAACAATCAAGTGCCTCTGAATGATCAGTCATACCTCTCCAAAATTATTTCATATACAAACAATTGAAAGTCTTATAAAATGTGATTATTAAAAGAGAAATAGCCTAACGTGTCTAATACTTCCAAGCAAGATAATTATTTTATTTTAAATAAGGACCTTATTTCAACTCTGGCTTCCCCACTTACTTGTGAGAACACTTCTTTGATAATGCTGACCAAACATTAGGTATAATTGTGCACTTAAACTAAAGTCATGACAAAAAATGTAATGTATTCAAAACTTTTGTGCATCACTGTACATATATTGCTCAATTCATTTCAGTAAGACCCGTATATTTGATTGAGATGCTGAAGCATCAGCAGTAACCAATGCTTCAGTTAACCCTCAACCAATTTCATGTACTGTTGTTCTCAAGATGTAAAATGTTCAGTATGAAGTACATAATTGAAATAAATCGGCATGAATTCCTATTTTTTTGCCATATCAAGAGGTTAGCTTTGTCAGGTCATAAATGAACAAAATCTTCATAACTTTATTGTGAATCAATTCAAGTGCAACATCCCAAAGTTGTATAAACAACAAGAAATACAGCCTACCTTGACTGTGAGTCTCATGAAGCTGAGGGTGCCAGCTGACTTGACCAGCTTGGCAAGACCACCAACACCAGCGATCAGCTCCCCTGGAGTAGGGGGCACCAGCTCCACCTTGGCATAGGACAGAAATGTGCCAAACCTAGGCACTGCTCCTTCCACACCAACTGCAAAAGGCAATTAGTATTAGTACTTAATGCATTTAAATGTTCCATTTAGGCATCAAGAGGGTAAATAGTTGATACACAGAGTAAGGCTGCCACACATGTAGCGCTTCAGTATTCATCTTCATGACTTTCTTTATGCATAACTTAAAATTTTGCATGATTCTAGATGCCAAAATCTTAGAAAAATAAAAGGGCATGGAGCATTATTCTTCAGCAGTAGTTTGAAAAATGTAGAAGTATGCCACTTCTTAAGTAAAATCAAATGAGCGAGTACCCACTAGATTGTATACACATCAAATAAAATTTTACCTAAAATTCTTGATACATAATTAGTTTGATCTGGTACAATACACACAGCACATCTTTATAAAGGAAATTGGCAGTACTTTTGGCACCAATTTGATAAATCATAGAAGCCAATAGAATTCTGATTTTGGGCATTTATTACAAGAAATTTGATTTTTGAAGCAGTAGCTATCACCATTTTTCAGGGAATACCGAGGATAAATGTTAATTGTTGACCAGATGTGAAACATCTGGACATACATTCAACATTCATTTACCACTCATCTAATGAATTATGTAAGGCATAAGCAACTCAAACCACACTAACTTAGCAAGTTCACAGTTTTTCCCTCCCATGTGGTTAAAGATATTCTCCATTTTTCCAGCACTCACAAAAATATAACTGAATAACCAACTGTGAGGAGGAAAGAGTGACGAAACATTCCATCAACATATTTCAATAGAAAACATACTTTATATTAGAGGTCAAACTTTTAGTCTCCATTTAGCAAGGACCAGTAATGTTATAAATCAATTAAAACATTTCACAATAATTAATAACCCAACAGAAATCACAAAAAATATGAAATGAAATAATAGACGCAGGTGGACATAGGATTAAAAAATTCTCATTTTTTGACACCAAGATGCATTTGCAGGGTGATGAGGAAGCTTTGACGAAGATAATGAAAAGCAATTTGGGTTTCCTTATTACAGTCAACCCTTGATAAGACGGACCCTGGTTTCCGGATATAGGACAAGACGGATGTCCGTGGTAAAGGGGGGTTGTCCGAGTTACTGGCGGTAGTGACGAAAGTTGCCAATAGATGGCACGCGCATCGGCCGCCACCGCTCAAGCCAATAATTCAGTTTCTTTACCCCACCATTTTCAAATGATAGTGCTGTGTTGCTCTGACTTTTGAGTGATGCGTAATTTTTGAGATGTTTCAATAATTATGTTCAGGTAGGAATAACATTATATGGTCGGTTGTGTAGTCGCCACGTTGTTGGAAAACGCCCACTTTTTGGTGCAATTATTGATGCGTAATTTCTGATATAACGCAATTATTGATGCGTAATTTCTGATATAACACAATTATTGATGCGTAATTTCTGATATAACGCAATTATTGATGCGTAATTTTTGATTTAACAATTAAATTCAAGTAGGCATAACATTATATAGTCGGTTGCGTAGTGGTCGCATTGTTGGAAGACGCCCACTTTTTTGGCAGAAAAGCCAGCATTTGTTTGGGGGTGAGTTAAGGTAAGATATTTTAGGTTAATTTAGGTTAGCTTATTTAACCAACCTAACGTTACTTAACCTAACCCTAACCAATCATTGCATCAATACTGTATTACAACCTATCTACATATCTGTTTCTTTGCATTTCTGTACAACGTTCCTTGAACTTCAAAGTTGAATAACTAAAATCACGCATCAGCAAGCAAAATGTCATTCATGTAAAACGTTTTTAAATGTGCTCCTTTAGAGATTTGTGGAAACCAAATTTTTACTTTCCGTGAGTGCATTAACATCAACATAAACCGTTTTTAATGACAAATATCTCTAGTGGTAAATTTGTGGCATCTAACAAAATATTATTACCTATTTTTTCTTAATTTCTAAAAATCAATGTCACACCTTTGTATTTCATGAAACTCGTGTAATTTTCGGTCAATATTGATTTTAGGCCTTTCACGGAAATTAAACATTCTGTTCCGAACAATCACTAAAGGNAAGTGATTGTTCGGAATGGAATTATTAATTTCCGTGAAAGGCCTAAAATCAATATTGACCTAATTTTCTTCACATATGTGCTTGGAAAGGCTGAAATAATGTAAAAAATAGTTGTAATTAGATCCTTCATAGGGAAAAAAGTTTGGGTATATTTATCAAATCTCACAATGAAAACACAGCCTTTTGTAATAAAAGAAATTACTCTCCACCACAGGAAAAGCTTTTAATACAAAGTATTAATCAAGAATCACAAAGAAGACAGTCATTTGGAACAAAAGAAACTACTCCTCATCAAAGGAAAACTATTGATGCTAAGCCTAAGTCAAAAATCACATCAGATAATAATAAATTGTATATATCAATTGGCAAAATTTTCCTATCTTCCAACTCTATTATTGTCCCTAGAAGTCGCTGAACTTGTTCGGGCCCACAGGTAGCTATACTCAAGTTTGACCATTGTACTAGCCTTAAGAATCATTCTACCTCTGTATCACCTGTGGTAAATAAATTGTTTAAATTGTAAACTGCTCTGTGCACATTTCTTTTTTTGCGAGTGAATGGGAACAATTGTGGTGGTGCAGATACAGATTTCCAGTTATTTGCAACTCCAGTGTCTTCATGGTACATTTAATTTTGATAACTTTTATTGACCAACAAGTTCTCTGCTTCTCCTTTCAATAATTCATACAAATATGTGCTGGATTCAGCAGGGAACTGTTATAAGACTCATTTTTAGCAACAACTCTGCTTTTATTTTAGTAAAAGGTTGCATTGTTCATGGCTGAAAAGTGAAAATTGATATATCCATATCATTAATTTTTGATACAATCAAGCCAGATACAAAGTAAATTTGTATCATAATATCAATGCTTAAATAAAATAGTGGGTATACTTCTAAAATATAAGTGCGTATGTATCAAAGATACGTGTAATTAAGTTGTTTCAACACGTCACCAAGTCATTACTCATAGCAGCACATACCTATTGGATTAAATATGCACCACGGAGGAGTGCGACACATTTGGCCCAATACGTGTGTCAACAATGAATTTATACGCGGGTGATGGCGTGTACCATATTTGTCCCAAGCTTTTTATTATATCTACAGGTTGCTTAGGGTTTCACTAAACTAGTCATTTACTGCCGTGACCGTGGCACGCGCAATATGCATGCCATGGTGAACAATTACAAACGTTGCTAAGGAAAGACTGCTAAAATAGCAACCGTAGTGAACATGTTAAGAAGAGGCAACCAATTATAGAATCCAAATTGGTAATGCTTTGTTGTGGTTATTCAATTTCAAAACAGTGCTCTAATACAATATCTCTAATTCCTTGCCAGAATTATCATGAGCAAATTTTCAAAGTAATAAGGTTATTAATAAACTAAATTAACCCTTTGGCACATCAAAAAACGTTTACCATTTCAGTCAAATTTTCTCTTGAAATTATACATAAATAAACCTTTACATACACTATACAATTAATGATTGATTGCTGATCCTAAAATTACTCTACATAGAATAAGTAGTAGAATATTAAATTCTTAGCCTGAAAATAATTTTCGATTCAATAGGAGTTTGGAACGATGTAGAAATTTTATCTCGTCAAAAACATTTTCCCTTACCAACCACTGATTAACACAAAAAATTATATCCACAAAATTGATTTTAAGTAATGCTACTTAGAAATGTTTACTGCAAATGTTGAAACTCGTATATATTCGAATCCTGAAAATCAAAATAATGGCAAAATGCATCTACCTGGATTAGTAAATTTGAAAAACAAAAATGCAAATTTGATGAGTGATGTTACTAAAGAAACCTAGAACAGAGGTTTGTTTTATTGCAATACAGTTCGAATGAAATCATAAATCAATGTTTAGAGATGATTAACTTGGAACTAAAATATAAGCCTAACCAAATCTACCGACCTATATATTTGACAAAAATTCACACCAGCAAAACGATCTCGATTGAAATCATTAAATGAAAAGTTAAATACAAACATGTCAAAACCTTGTAATAAATTTCCGTATACAAAAACTTACGCTTAACCAAATTTGAAGCCTTTGCGACGATCCCTGCCATTTTCGAGCTTCTTGTACGACCGGCTGACAAAACGGTTGCATACTCGAAGGCTAGCTCCGCTAGTGTTGCATTGGGAAAATTACGATGAATACTCGCTAAAACATTCAGCGCTCATCAATAATTTTACCTCCGTTATTGAACTTTTAATTTTTAATTACTGGGATGTTTATGATTTTTTATTTCAAAATCACAAAAAAATGGAATAGAACAAAATTTCTCAGAATTATCATATTGTGTTTAACATTACCGGTTGTGCTCTGGAGTGAACGGTCCAATTGCAAATTTTTACTTGTTGTGCAAATACTCCTTTATCACCAAATTTCTCATAGAAATCAAGGAAAACTCTTGAACTGTGAAACTGAAACCAATCCATCAATGTATTTGCTCATGTATGAAACAGAAGTTTTTTTTTCACAGAGGGAGAGAGGGATAAGCTTGTGAAGTTTTGACCCACAACGGATTTAAAGAGTTTTTCCATGATGGACCTTATTGAAGTGATGAGGTTGTGAGGTATTCGAAATGGCGGGTCACCAGGCGCTGGGAAGCGCCAATTATAAACTACTTTCAATTGGCTGAGGGCACATAGTTGGGTCGTTAATGAGGATGGTGCTCCTCGGATTGCGCTTGAATTAGTATGGCCACAAGATCAGAAGGATAGGGTTTCGAGTAGCATTATCATAGCT
>JACJUY010017948.1:0-11350 GCA_014220935.1 Platorchestia sp. MABIK | reverse complement strand
GCGGTATGGTGGCGCATTTAAAGGCAAGTCTCAGCTCTATCTTGAATTATGTTCTGTTTTTAACGTAACCTGGGTCTTTCATTCGCCGTTTGGCTAAATTTAACTGCTTTCGGTCGTGTTTATGTTTCATCGTTTTAAACAGTTTGAAAATTTTTAAGAATTTTTTCCCTCAAGCGATACATTAGTAGATTGTTTCTTATAGTTATTACAATGGACACATTTGTGTATAGGTACTTGTGGCCCCGAATGAGCTCCGCGTCAGTGACTTAGCATTTTGTATTTTGGAATCGATGATATAGTATTTTCTAGTTTAGTGTCAATGATATCCATTTTCTATTTTAGAATTTCAGTTTAATCAAGTTATGCTTCTTGTGAAAGTAAAATCTTTAATCAAGTTTATGCTTCTGGTGCAGGAAAAACTTTCATTCGAGTTTCCCAAGTTGAATCTTTGAATGGTATCAGAAAGCTCTTATTCTGTGGACACAAATATGTACCTTCAAACGGACTTTCATTTCTGATTTTTTTTCATTTATTTATGTGTTTCAGTGTAGAAGTGCGTAAATATAAACTGCAGTTATCAGTGATTTTTAAGGTGTTTTGCAAATCTACAGGCTCGGTTCTGTTCATTTTGCTGATGAACTAAGCTGTTGAAACATGTTTGTTGATAAAAATAATAACTCACTGTAAACTTATCGAATATCTTGTATCAGCATCGATCTATGTGTAATTTTTTGTGAACGAACGATGCACGAATCTTCCTGGAAGGCACGAGAGAGCATGTTTGGAGACGCGAAGGTTGCAGACGACTTGGACTGGGAGTAAACTGTAATTTGATATTAACAAACCTTTGTGATGTATTCGAAGTAAAACTTAGTTCATTTCGCTCAGAACTGTCAAAAATATTATTTAAGTTCGTGTTCAAATATTGAATTGAATAAAATGAAAAATGATAAGTCAAAACAGCATTGAAGCTTTGCATATGGAAGTAAGACAGGGAAAGACCAGAGTTTCATTACTCGTGCAATTCCTCATCTCAAAAAGATTGTTCAATCTCTTAAGGGTTTAGTTAATCACCTCATCCCTGTGAAATTACGTAATCCGTCCTGTGTGGTTTCTGCGGTATTCTTTTTCCCTGAGTTCCGGTCTCTTCAGTGATCAATCGTGGGAATAGCTAAACACGAGTAATAGCTCAACACGCAAATGTGTTGCATAGGTGACTTTTTCCTTGAAATTAAGGTTACAGGACACTTCATTGCATTTTAAGTGCTCGTAATTCAAGCTAAATTTGCCGCCCCTTACCGCATTTTACTTATAATACGCTTGAAGTATGGAAAAAACCTGAATGCATTTGTACGTTTGAGGTATGAAACCATGTAGAGATTGATCCACTTAGGCTTAGAAAATACCTGCGCAATAATATACAGGGTCCAGCAGTCAATCCTGCATTTTTAAGAAGGCTGTAGAAGCCTAAAAATGCAGGATTGACTGCTGTACCCTGAACATGAGGTACATGTATACACGTGATGATAAAACCGTGTGAGGTGTGAACAACAAACAAGTTATTTAACATGTTCTACATAAGTTCACATGCAACATGAAGTATTTTACTTGTAGGCGGCGTCAGTTGCATGCCCCTGGAATATATAAGGCAGGCCTTATATATAACGGGCTCTTTGCATTACTCCCATTTGCCATGAAGGCCACCCTCACCAAACCTCATGGGCTACAGATAACAGTACCTACATGCATTTTTCACCTGATCAAATATTTTAGTCGGTTTCTTATGTAAAAACAATATGGTTATTTTGGTGTTCAATATCATTACGTTTCGTTAACAAGATAAGCATTTTGAGGTTACTTGCTGTACATTAACTGACAATGAGATATGTTTGAATACTATTAAAACAATGTAGTTCTTTCCTTGTAAAATATAATTATCATGAGGTTCCATTCACAGGATTAGCGTTTTAGGGATAAATCAGCTGGATTATGAGGTATGTTTGATTACTGCAAGGAAAGAAACGGGTTTCCTGCGTGCACCACTTAGTGCTCGCTAGTGCGTGTGCCCAGCTAGGGGAAACAGGGACGTTTCTTCTGATTAAACACGCTTATCAGCGGCTACCTCCCTGATCTAGGGAAAATGTAAATGTTTCTAGTTCGGAAGAGTTATGAACTGTGAAGAACTACTCATTCACGAACACACAGTGGAGAAAACTTGAAAAATCGTTCTTTCACTTGAAATGAATCAGATGGAATATGAAAGATTGGTGATTTAAAAAGTTTTTTGTTTTGATATCGCTAATTATCGTTTGTTTGATGATCTCCTTATGTTCGAAGGCTCTTGATTGCCTTCTCCTTTCCTTAGATCAGCTTCCATGTTGTCGGCGTCTCATTACACTGTCACAATTTTCTGCTAATTTTATTCACACAGTAGTCGAAGAATATTTTACTTCTGTGATCACCATTGCTCTAATAATTTTTTTATTTAATTTACCTTGTATAATTTTTCATGATATAACTTTCAGATTATTTTTCAAGTCTTGGAATTATTCAATTTATTAACTTTTGTTAGCGACCATTTGAAGTTTCGCACACACTTTTTGCAATTTTGCAATGTTTATATTCATAGGCGTCTCATTTACCTCTTTTTTATTCAACTGTTCTGGGAAAAGTTTGATGTCCAACACGTTTAAAGAAGAAACAAAGAAACAATGTTAAACATTTCATGTTCTGACTTTAGTGGAAATAAACTGTTTTTTTTTACTGGATTCTTAAGTTATGAAATTGAAATGCAAAACGTGCTTTAATTTCCTAACTTTGTCAGCAAGACCAAACATCAAAGCTCCCTTCCCATCGCTTAAGCCTAGAGAAAACACCTCCCATATTTACCTTTGCATAATGCAATAGCCACAAAAGACCTGAAATAACTTGTGTTTACTTGGGACTCAACAACATGACGAACAACCCATTGTCGACCGAGAGCTCGGCAAACACTCATCTTAAGATTTGCTCCGAACTCAAGAGCTTATTTGGAAACATTTCAAACTTGGAAACTCGAACAAACAAACCGACCGTGACCAACTTTCTGGAGAGTTTCATCGATCAAGCCATCTGGTCGCTCACGTCTGCAGCTGTAGCCAAGTTTGAATCTGATTCGCAGACTTGGAAGCTCGGAGACCACTTCTTGGGTAACAACTGTTACTGGAGGAAATCACGGCAAAGGAACAGAAGATCATTCCATCTTGCATGCAGTTTCCTTGTTCCATGCGTCCTCAGTAATTCCATGCGTCCTCAGTAAGTTGCAATCACTGTCGGAGTTCAAGAAAACGTCTTTATCTAAGTAAGGTTAGAATTACTTTGCATTCAGTTCCATTGTTCTGGTTCCTCCAACATGTTGTGGCAATTGTCAGAGTTCAAGAAAATGTATTTATCCTCGTATACTGTTCGAATTACCTTATATGCACTTCCCTTGTTCTATTTCCTTCAATAAGTTATTATTACTGTCGAAATTAAAGAAAACATCTCTATTTTCCTGGGGATGGAATTAACACACATGAGCCAAGAGCAATTGGAAATAGAAAACAATTAATTTAGCGTTGTTTGGAGATGGCATCTGGGCGGATACAGAGACGTTGTCTAATGATGTCTAAATAAGCTACAGGGTGTATTTCATTGGAGCCAATACGTTACAGTTCTGCTCACCAAAGAAAAAGTAAATTTTTTAAATGATGGTTCATTTTAAGTTTCGATTTTTGTTACCTTTTTCTGAAGAGGTTTCAAAAGCAGACAACTAATTCAAAATACTATTGGAGAAAATGTAAAATAACAGGCAGAAAAACTTGATTAATACAAATTCAAACGAATGTTCAGTATTATTTTTGTTTTTAGAACGAATTATACTAATTCTGATAGCACAAATATTTTCACATGTCGTTAAAAAAGGCAGTTTTAGATGCGTGAATATTATCCATAAAGAGATTCAATAGTAAATGCATGTCTTTTATGCATTGCATGCATTTTGGGGTTGGAAATTTATCGTAGATAAATTTGCAATAGTAAGACGATCTCAAAACTGTTGTAACAAATGTCATGCTGGTGTTTTTTGTCAATCAGGAGCATTCCCCGAAAATAGTCTCCTAGGAGCATGTGTTGGACGAATTAAAACTAAATTAAAAAGTGAAATAACTTATACCTTTGCCGGCAATGCTGAAGTTTCTCCGATATCTACATTTCGGGCTATAAGTTAATGAATAAAAATTGAATTCAGAAGGGAAGTTTTTAAGGCTAGATGACCAGACGCTATGGAGGTGAAATTTTCTACTGCTAGAGAATTACTCTCGCTGATATAACTTCATAACAACGTTCTAATCTAATCCTTCCTAGTATTTTTAACACATACGAAGACAATTTTTGAAATTAAGATCTCATACTTTTATAGGTGTGTTAGTGCAGTATAAATGAATGGATATTTTTGGGTGAATTAGAATATCATTTCTTGCAACACTTTTTGCCTTCACAATGTTCAACGGAATTTTCGATTCTGAATTATAGAAAAATGATGAATTGAATACCAATAAACAAAGAATTTTTGACAAACATTGGCTTTTAGTATTTTTTTTTAAGGAAAAAACTTCAATAATGCTCGCAGAACTCTCACAGCGTTTGATCACTTCCTTTTTGAATTTTCATTAGAAATAATGCTTATACTTTTCTTTGGATATGCCAACGGTATATTTACGAAACATATTCGTTGATGAATCAATCACGTTCAGTGATTATTTGAAAGGTACCACATGATACTTTTGCTGTACAAATATTGATCCAAACTTCAAATCACCAATCACCAATCGTGATTGGTGCCAAGCGACGAGACACTTGAGTAACTACACAAGAAAAGCCCATTCGTTTCATTGCTGAAGTCCTATTTTATTTTTACGTGTCAAATTTTGTTATTATGCTGAACATACTCGAGCGCTTTAAGCTAGGTTTCATGTGCCAAAAAGTATGTTCGTGCCAAAAAGTGCTCATCGTCAAAAAGTGTTTACACCAAGAAATGAAGAAAAAGACTTGAAAAGTCCCGCATCATTTTGAGCTGACCTCGATCATCAGGCAGTGGAGCCCCAATTGAGGCCTTTTTAAAATGACTTATATGGAATTTGAGACTTGACTTTGCCCGTAACTCGTCTCCCGAGACACCAGCCTCTCGAGCCCCGATTTATGCCGGCCTGATTGAGACACGTTGAGTGGATCTTTTCGTTTAAGCGCCGTCCAATCAGAAGTTAGGCACTGCATCAGGAACCCCTCTAGAAAATGTCCTCTCAGGATCACCGACGAAGAAGAAGAAGAAAGTCAGTGATGCCATCGTCTTGCTCGTCGGGTATTCAAAATGACTAGAGTTACTTTGTTATTTGGGTATTTCTTCCTTAGGATTAGAATTTTTCTGTGTCCATACATTCACGCGGGGCAGCCTACAGTATGTTACCTTTTATTTTCTTCACAAGCATGCGATTTTGCGAGGGTTTTACCCCATTTTTAGCTTATTTATTTATACAAACATATCCAATTTCACACATGTATGTGCGATCGAGAACAATAAACTATTGCATACATGTACCAAAGTCAATAGTATACTGAGGCGAAGTTCTCTCCACCACCTTATCTTTATAGAAAATAATACATTCCTCGCTTCTTAGATTCCTACGCGAAAATCACCCTTAAAGTTTGACTAGAGTTAATATTTGCGTTGAAATGAAGTCATCGGAGCCGGAAAGTTGTTTCTGAACCCAAGATGTGGAATTAATCTAGCGAGCTTCCAAAGAACTTAGGCAGCAATTTGAAACTTTATTTTTAAGTTCTTATGATAACGCGGTGCGGCTTCTCGAGTGATCTAATTAGGAAAAACTTGGCGTTTTGGAGCTTGCTTAAATTTGGCTCCGTCACTCTGATCGTTTTCTATGTTGCATCAAATGTTGGCTCTGTTACTCTGGCAGTCTTCTAATGTTGCATCAATTGTTGGCACTGTTACTCTGACAGTCTTCTATGTTGCATCAAATGTTGGCACTGTTACTCTGACAGTTTTCTATGTTGCATCAAATGTTGGCACTGTTACTCTGACAGTCTTCTGTGTTGCATCAACTGTTGGCTCTGTCTATCTGACAGTCTTCTAATGTTGCATCAAATGTTGGCACTGTTACTCTGACAGTCTTCTATGTGGCATCTAATTCCAATATAACTTTTTCGCCGCCTGCGTGCAAGTTTTTCGCCTCCCAAGCGATTTAATCGCTTGGGCGAAAAATATACATACTTCAGTGAAAAAGTTAGACTGGGATGTTAGCTCTGTCACTCTGACAGTCTTTCATGCTACATCAAATGTGAAACCTTTCACTGACAATTTCCACGTAAGCCCAAACAAAACGTTTATTTTGCATCAAAAAATGGCTCAATATTAAATGAAGCAATTACACATTGACTGATTACATTTGTTGCTAAGAAAGAAAAAATTCTGAAAAGTTAAAAGGGCTTTGAGGGAAATATTATTTAGTTCACAGGCGAAATTAGTCTTCCGTTGCAGGCAGGGATGTGTGTAGGTGGTGCAAACCCGTATACCCCCACCCCACCTCCCCACTCCCCACTCCCCACCTCCCCACCTCTCCACCTCCCCACCCCACCNCTGTGTGAGGCGGTGTGGGTGTGAGGCTGTGTGAGGCGGTGTGGGTGTGAGGCTGTGTGAGGCGGTGTGGGTGTGAGGCGGTGTTAGGCGGTGTGAAGATTCTCCGCAAAACAGAATGTATAGAACTTCTACATTTTGAGCGAAGATTCGACGCAAAATAGCTAGGGGCGGCATGATACGTCAAATGGAGAACTGGAAGAGCTTAGGAGTGCATCACTGAACATTCAGCGAAGAATCAACGAGCAAAGCTTCACCTTATAAAGAACGCAAAACATGAGTGATAACCGAACTTCATTCGATGACATCACCCACTCGCAAGTCTGTAGTGAACACACAATGCAACATATCTTACTTATGAGACGCGCGCCAACGTCAGAAGAACCACAAATAGTCCGCTATCATCAAAATGATAGTGGGACATTTGGCTCAATGGAGAGTTAATTTCAATGGAGAGTTAATTTCAATGGAAAGTTGATTTCAATGGAGAGCTAATTTCAATAGAGAGTTAAATTAATTTCAATAGAAAGTTAATTTCAATGGAGAGCTAATTTCAATACAGAGTTAACTGCACAGATGTTAAGAGAACAAGAGAACACTACGAACTGCATACGCACGTTTACAGATGGATCTGAACGTAGGAACAAGACGCAAGTTTGGAGTGTTCCTTCGCGTTATAAAGGCAGTCGTCTCAACTCTCATCTAGTCTTGCGGTTAAAGAAATTTATCATCATAGTTCATTATAAAATTGAAGTTTAAATAGAGAGTTCCATGGTTGCGTGGATGGAATTTAAAGCAAAGGCATAAGCTGCGCAAAGGCACATTTAATAATTTAAGCAAAGGCATACGCTGCCTTTGGAATTTAAGCGACGGCATTGGTTGCGCTGGATGGTTACTACAATTAGGTATTTTACGTTGTTATGAAGGCTCAAAAGCTGAAGGAATTCCTTATGTTACAGTGAGAAGGAGGAGTTCATGAAAAAGGCCAGATTAAAAATGAAATCATTTCAAAACAGCGTTATAGAGGAGGATGTGGGACAGCAGTTGAGCGTTCAAGCATGTGTGAGGGCCAACAACAATGAGGCAAATGAATGTTGAGAAGCCTTAGTTTATTTAATTCCATCCCTTCCTTAAATATTTTCCACTCTGATAAATCAAAGTTACCATATATCATTAATTTATAATCATTAAATAATCACTGTTATTAGTTATCATTTGTTATCATTTATTCTACAGCATTCCGATTACTGACCATTAATGGCCACTTGATCGTGCAGCTGAAAAAATTTTCTGATCTTTACTTGTACTCTACTGTTCTAGAATCAAACTTGTCACGTAGAGCTGTAGTGAGGGCCAAACATTGCTGGTGAAAAGCATCAGTAAGATTTAGGCTACTGAGCCGCTCTCTCAGCGTCACTCTTGCTGAAACAAAATGTTACGCAAGGAAGTACATGGAATGGCGCTAAAGGATTTTTTCATGCGGAATTAATTTGCATTGGCGTGAGACACGATTTTGAAGGCGGTGCTTCTCCCGTTCAAGCTATAATTAATGCATGCGCATACAGACATATATTCGCGTACATACAAGTCGGTGGAAATTAACCAACTATTTCAAAGCCCCCAAATATCACGGCCCGCCTCAAAGTGCTTCTCTGTTTCTCAGAGCTTTTCGCTCAATGTCCCCAAAAATTGGCGTTCTTTTCATTTCACGATATTTTCGCCCCACAAAGGGTCTCCGGTTGCTCACTAAGTGCTCCCAACTTGGAATATTCAGCAGAGTACCATCAGCAGCAGCGCCGTTAGCTGCCAAGTTGAATGCGAGGGGCCAACAAATGGGTTCTAAGTTTGCTGTTTAATTCGGTCGATCAGAGCTACTTGCATTGAAGTCACTAGTCACTAAAGGAATGACTTGAGCACCGTGGCTTATGGTAGCCAAGACACTACCTGTAATTTGAGCCCCGTGGCTTATGGTAGCCAAGACACTACCTGTAATTTGAGCACCGGGGCTTATGGTAGCCAAGACACTACCTGTAATTTGAGCACCGTGGCTTATGGTAGCCAAGACACTACCTGTAATTTGAGCACCGTGGCTTATGGTAGCCAAGACACTACCTGTAACTGGAGCACCGTGGCTTATGGTAGCCAAGACACTACCTGTGTATACCTAGATTAGGCGGCTCAAACATGTTGGTTGTTGACTGGTATTACTAGCAAAGGAGACACTAACAGGTGAGTTACTAACTAACCTGACCATCATAAAAAGTATAAAAAGGTAGAGCACTAGCAAGCATTACCATCACGTTAATCTCAAACATTTAGGGCACTTGCTAACATTACTAGCACGCTAACCTCAAACATTTAGGGCACTAGCTAGCATTACCAGCACGTAAACTCCAAACGTATTAGGCACCAGCTAGCATAACTAGCACCTAAACTCCAAACGTATTAGGCACCAGCTAGCATAACCAGCACGTAAACTCCAAACGTATTAGGCACCAGCTAGCATAACCAGCACGTAAACTCCCAACGTATTAGGCACCAGCTAGCATAACTAGCACAGACATGTCTGGCAGCTGCAGCATCAGGTGCCTTCTCGAAACACCTGTGGTGATCATGATTGCTGTAATTAGTACTCGACCATACAATCTCGACTAGACAATTAGTACGACAATCATAAGATTATATCATACTAGTTAAAAGCGACAATTACTGTTGAAATCGATATGCGCTCACATTAAAATGGTGTTGAAATGAGGGCATTTCGTATTAGCACAAAATAAAACAGTTTAAATGAAGTATTCACCCTAAGACGCAATTTTCCAGTCCATGGTACGGACCATTGCACTGCACTCGGTCACGACGTCTTGTGGAGTAAAAGAATGACCATAAGATGAAAATTAACAATATCGAATATATTTCAGCGCCCGATATGCGTGTTACTCCTCTTGTACTTTCTCTATGCATTTTTAGTGAATTGCTACATTCAAACATCCAACATAGTTCTTCTTCAACGCTTTGGTCATTCTTATTTTCTGTCTGGTTACTCATTACCTATGAGTATAAAAGAGAGAAGGTTACTTTCAAGTGCCTGTATCCTGTGAGCTGCACTCCATTACTTAAGAGATGCACAAAACTCAACGGTGCCTCGCTCGTGTTTAATTTGATTAACTTTCGTGTTAAGACAGCGTCGCGTGGACCTCAATATTTGCCCGTCAAATCGCAATGCGAAGTTTGAAAGAAAATGTTCCGAGTTTTGTGCACAGGGCGACCTCATCTGCATGCAGAGCGGCGCCGCGTGTGGTGGACGAAGACGTTGTCACTGAGTTTGAAACTAATGGGAATCACAAAATAAACGTGAATTAGGTTTTATTTTTGGTGCAATCGTGTGCGCAGATGAAATTTAGTCGGTGCGATCGAAATTGTGTAGAAGCTGTGTCATCGAGCCAACATTATGGCTGTGCTGCGGTGGTCATACGAGGTCTCGACATACACACAAGACACCTGCATACTTAACGCTTTCACACACGTGAAGACACACGAGCATATGTTAGCTTCATATGCACAAATGCACGGACTCGTATATGCATAACACTCTTAACATTCACACCTGTCTGCACCACGGGTTTATTCACATGAACACTCGCTCATGTCGATTTTGCGATTTTAAGTTCGTAAATATTCGCATGCATCTCATACTCACAAGCACACACACAGCATGTAAAAAAAAATTGCATCCAAACCCTTTGTGCAGTTAATTAGTCATTGATTCCTGGTCACCTTTTATCGCTCACTACAGACGCTCTTGCACACGAATACTCCAAATATTTACTCCGTCGAAGCGGAAAATGGCAGCGCGAGTCCTTTTGTCCAGTAGGTTAAGGACCGAGTTATTTTTTTTTCTGAAAAAATTCTCAAATTGAAGCGTTTATAAAATTAAATTTGAAAATTTAAATTTTGAAATTTTATTAGATAGATGTTTTAATTCCACAGAGCGCAAGTGCTAAGCATCACACTTAGTAGTAATTCTTAGTAATTCTTTGGCAGCACATTGTTCTTGGGATCCTGTGGAGCTGCTTGTTGGTTTTTCCTGAGGAATCGATTGTTTCGAGGGCATAGATTGTTGGTTTGTACCAGGGAAATCGATTGTTTCGGGGGCATAGATTGTTGGTTTGTACCAGGGAAATCGACTGTTTCTGTGGAATCGATCAGTGGAATTTTCAGAGGCTACGATTGTTACGTCGATTTTGACTGGTGAAATTTTCGGGGAGATCAATTGCTTCAATTCGGTGGATTAGTTGCTTTGGTTTTGCGCTCTGCGTAGATGAGAATCTCAATAACAAGTGCAGTAATAACGAGAACAACGAGTATCCATAATAATAATTCAACAACATGAACTGTTAACTTTTAGTTCACTGTTCGAAACGCAGGTGTTTCAAGACTTGGAAGCTGTTTATACGATTTTCAGTATGAACTTCTGTATATTTCAACATTTTTGTCGTACTGAATTGTGCTTTAGAAGAGAAGATTCTGTCAAATAGGAATGAGCTACGGAACTGAAGAGTTCTGTCAAATAGGTAAGAGCTACGGAACTGAAGAATTCTGTCAAATAGGAATGAGCTACGGAACTGAAGAGTTCTGTCAAATAGGTAAGAGCTACGGAACTGAAGAGTTCTGTCAAATAGG
>JACJUY010017941.1:0-11361 GCA_014220935.1 Platorchestia sp. MABIK | reverse complement strand
GACATTTCTTACTGTAAACATACCATATTACGCGTATGTTAAGCCAAAATCCAATAAACATACCAAGTCACTGCTATGATTTTTAATAGGGTACACCTCGTATGGTTTGTCTATTAGTACACCTCGTATGATTCGTCTATTAGTACACCTCGTATGATTCGTCTATTAATAAGCCTCGTATGGTTTGTCTACCAATTAAGGATGTTTTATTTGAAAAAATTTTGATAACCTATTATGTTGTATTGCTTCTCATGATCAACTTTTTTCGATATAAACGATTTTTCTTTCTTTCTTTCTTATTCTTTCATTCAAATTAGGAGATCTGCCTACCTACCTGTACAAGTTGCGGATGTATCCTGAAGAGTTAGAACTAAACTACATCAATGTGAAAATTGTGCAGAGCCCATTTTATGAAGAGTATTGCACAGACGTGCAAGAAATATTATCCGAAAATGAAGCCCAAAGACCGTAGTATAATAATTAAACAATACTTCGCCGATTTGAAAGAAGCCTCCTCTATAGAGATGAACTATACTCTGTGCTTCGAAACCTGGCTAAAATATTACAGAGCCGTTTTCTTGGAGAGGAAATAAAATCTCTCATCGACCGTGATGGCTTCATTGGTAGTGAATGTGACCGTGTTGAGTTGACCGACGCATTGGTGGTTGAAGATGCCGGAAGACATCGTGACAAATGCGCATTAGGTCAAAAATTCGTGGCTGTGGCTGAAGACGTAAGAAATCACCTTGCAGATGAAGGAACAAAAGACAACCCATTCTATTCTCCAAGTATGATGAACACATACCTACCACCTGCACGCCATTCACACCGCTCTGGTGTGGAGTGCAAAGTGGAACAGAGACAAATGGGTTAGTGGAGGGCTGGCACAACATCGTGATGTTAGATATTCTCCTAGGGAAGCAAACTTCACCAGCTTCCTTCATTCGGACCATGTATAAGCAAACGAAAGCAAGAATAACAGAATCAGAAAAAGATTACAAACTAGTTAAGAAAAGAGTAATTTCATATGGAAGTGAACATGTAGAGCGTTGGTCGAAGATTAAGCCAAACTTGAAGCAATCTTACACTTCTAAAGCCGAAGAGAAAGCCAATTAGCTCGAAAGAATCGTCGACCTGAGAATGCTGACGCTCGCAAAACGAATTGGAAACACCGTACAGATTTCTTGAATGTGACGAAATTAAGTGCAAGTAGTATTTCCACTTCGCCACGAAAGAAGAAGTCTGCAAAGGAAGTTAAATTTACTGATGACCATCATCAGAAAAACAATGAAAATTTTTTTTTTCTCCGGTGAAATGTGCAAATTAGGAGAAAGATATTCACCAAGTCAAATAAAGTGGCTCTAACGTTTTTATCTAACTATGAAGGATAAAAATAATATAATGCAATCAACAAGTTTGCTCTCCAGTGACATTGATTATCTTGTTAAACTTATTAGAGATTACCAAACTCAGTACACGACTCGCCACTGACGGCATTTCATCCATCGCCCCTGAGAAAAGCCAGTGCGAAGTTTATACAAGTCATAAATACTACGCACTCCGAATGTGTGATCAAATCCAGTAAGGCTGGTTTCTAAAGTGCGAATGACAGCGGGAACCATTAGATAGTGGTCACCAACGCTTTGTTCCGCGACCGGGCTAAAGAAGGTGAAACGCACATATGCAACACATTTGTTCTTAAACGGCGCACCGAGTCCTAACGTAAAAGCTTATCTGTAGAAAATGTATACAGGCATAAAGATGATAACAGAAATGGCGATTAAGTGTCTCAGTGTACAACATCAAATGAGCATATCTAGTCGTGGGCCTTTCTTCTGAACAGGATCCTTGCCTAATTACCTACGACGAGGAAAAATTAGAAGACACATTGTCTCCTGCCTCGAGCAAAATGTTCTCAAGGATTTCCCGTTCTCAAATATTAAAGAGAACTGCACTTATAAATAAAAACAGAATCTGGTCGGACTCTACCGAGAAATAATTTTCAAGAAAGAAGTGACCAACTTTGGTCCCTGATCAAAATGGCTCTTGTAAAACGTTCGTTTTCAACAGATGGTCAAATTTAGCACTCATTGTAAACATATTGTAATGCGTTCAGAGACAAAATATCTA
The DNA here is from genome assembly GCA_014220935.1 of Platorchestia sp. MABIK. Classification (NCBI taxonomy): domain Eukaryota; kingdom Metazoa; phylum Arthropoda; class Malacostraca; order Amphipoda; family Talitridae; genus Platorchestia; species Platorchestia sp. MABIK. Next base: position 9,231 of record JACJUY010017941.1, on the reverse strand, counting down.
TCGTGCCACAATCCCCGTGTAAGATAGGAGAATAATAAGCTGCAAGCAATTGAACAATGTGTCTACGCTACAGGTTTAATTGCAATGCGGGTACATGAATAATATTTTAGGAAGGACTATTATCAAGACGGATTTGTTTCTTTTATGTTCATATCTCCTCCATTGAAATTGCTACAATATGGAAGATTTTGAAGCCTCCGACACAGATACTCCCATACAACATTTTTGCAAATTTATTATGTAAATTCTTAGTTAATTCCTTGTTTTAAATTCTTAGATAACTCCTAATGATGCAAATTCTTTGATTTTTCCTAATGTTATAAATTCTTGGATAATTCCTCATATTATAGATTCCTAAATAATTTCGAATGTTTTAAATTCTTTTGCTAAAGATTTTTTCGTAGCCCAAATTGTAGTCTCACTATTACGGCAGACTGATTTTGGCAATTTTCCATTTTAGTGGGGATGTAATGAAAAGGCTAAACATCACAAAGCCTTGAAGACGGGAGCAGGAAAAGAGATCACGGGAGGCACTCAAGGCTTGGCGTTTATGAAAGAAAAAAAGAGAGAAAACAGTTTATCTCCAATAAAGTACAAACATGAAATATTGATACTTTGGTTTTTAAAATACCTTAACATTAATATCCTTAACTGATAGCAACACATTGGTATCGTAATACCCGTGTAAAATGTTGACACAAAAATGATTGACAGAAAAGCACAACAAAAATGAGTTCCCTTCATTGCGTAATCTGATTTTGACAGTGCATTTAAATATAAGCAAATAAGAGAACACAATCCTAGTAACGCTTAGTTGAAAAATGCATTCGTTTGTGCGCTCTTATATTGAAATAAAAGCGAAAATCGCACTCAAATACCTTAACTTAGAGATCCTGAATTGCTATTCATACATGGTTATCGTAGTACCCATGTTAATTGTCGAAACATGATTCAGAGAAAAGCTAGAAAAAAATGCATTCCTTTTCGTTGCGGTTGTCGGATTTTGGTAATGCATTTAAAATACAAGTAACTAAGAAACATAATCCATGTGACGCATTGCTGAAAAACTCTCTGGTTAGTGCGTACTTACAGTATATTGAAAAATGAGCACACGAATATAGGAACTAGTGATACGAGCATGAGGGATTGATGTTAAATGTAAAATGGGCAGATTTGATTTATTTTGCGTCTAGAACTATGAGGTCGACAGCCGGGACTGGGGGCAATTTTTCACACTAATGCATCCACTAGTATGCCAAATGATGAACTAGGAAGGAATGTTATATTCACTATAACAAAACAAAAACAAATTTGTAATATTTCCTACTTACGCTAATAGTACCGACGCAAAAGAGTTTACCGGAGTCAAAGAGATGAGAAGGATTGTTGTACAATGCTAGCCGTAACATTTTCAACATAGCTGGAACCGTACAAAAGTTAACTACCCAAAATAGTGTTGTCATAATGTACTCACGAGAGTTAGGAAGTAAGAAGAATTGCCACACAAAACTAACAAGAGCAATTTATCACTAGAATAAGAAAATCAAACAATGGTTTTCCGACATTTATCAAATCCATGGCATTTTAAAATGTTTTGACAGGAATGAAAAATGAGGAAAAAATATGCTAAAATACCTTCACATTAACATCCTTTCTTTCTTTACCCTTATTAATATGGTTTTGAAAATGCGAATAAATATTTGTAACTAAGAAAAAAAATCCCTGTGACACATAGTTGAAGACACTCTCGTTAGGGAGCGCGTATATTGGAGAACGAGCGTACCAACATAGGAACTAGTGATTGGAGAGATTAATGTTAAGAGTAAAATGGGCAGATTTAAATTATTTTGCGTCTAAGACTATGAGATCGATGTTCAGGACAATTTTCTTTCTTTTTTGTTTTTTATGTATCGACTAGTGTGCCAAAATAATGAGCTCGAAAGGAATAAAATGTCTTACCCTAATTCAAATTCATAATATTTACTATGTTCGTTGATAATACTGGCCCAAAAGAGTTCACCGAAGTTAGAGACATGAGGATTGTTGTACAATGGTCCCCATAACATTTTTTGCAGTATAGCTGGAACAGTACGAAAAGTTAGCTACCGAAAATGATTTCGTCTTAATATGCACTCACGAGCGTAGGAAAGTAAAAATTGCCAATGAATTACGTCGCATTTTCAAATGTTCAAACATGAGCGAAATATGTCATCAAATATCTTAAAATTTAGACCCTGACTTGATATTTACACATGGGGGTCGTAAAACTTATGCAGACTAATTATTGAAACAAATGGTTGGGAGAAAAGTACGGAAAATTGCGTTTCCTTCGTTGCGTTGGTCTAATTTGACAATGCATTTTATTACAAGTGATCAAGAAAACATTCTCCATGTGATGGATTGTTGAAAACACTTTCGTTAGTGCACTCCCAAATTAAAATTTGAGCTTACGAACATAGGAACTGGTGAAATGAGGGATTAAGGTTGAAGGTAAAACGGGTAGATCCAAATTGATTTGCGTCTTAGGCTATGAGGTTGACATCAGAAGCAATTTTATATTGTTTCGTATCAACTAATAAAGCTAAAAAACCGGCTCGAATAGAATGAAATATATGTCACGATAACACAAAAATTGTATTTCCTATGCGACTAACATTGGCACAAAAGAGTTCACCGGATTCAAATACATGAGAAGGATCGTTGTTGCTGCCTAAAACATTTGCAACATTGATGGGACAAAACGAGAAAGTTGAAACAACCTAGAATAGTGCAGCCAAAATTTACTCAAAGAGTGTAATGGATGACACATTGTCACACAAGATTGACAAGACCATTTAAGGACGGGAATATGTTCTATATACATATACACACCCACACATACATATATATATATATATATACATACACAAATATACATACATACGAGCGTCACATGTGCGTACATACATGTACTTAATATTCGCATACAAGCAGTCATACTGCATATCAAGATTTCAAAGATGTCTTGGTTGTTGTATAATGTAACGAAAGATAAGATAATTAGCAATAAAAATTCCTGACTACTTTTCCAGTACATACTACAGTTCCCACTTATTGTGTAGACGCAAGATAGCGAGCTATTTTAGTTTTGAATTCTCCTAATGTTTGAGGGGTTTTGATGCTCTGGGGAGTTTGTTTCACAGTAAGGCGCCTGATACTGACAGATTTTTCTGCCCAATGTTAGATGAACGGTATTTGATTTAGACATCGCGTCTCCTATTCGGCTTTTGGTTGGTGACGGTAAGGGGATGAAATTTGACTATTTCAGCATCGCTATGAGTAAGATATAAAGAGGTGAATACGTATTGGGCTTTGTACACCAGAAACCTTTCCTGAATAGGAGCCCAGCCAAGCTTATTCAGGAGAGGTGTTACGTGATCATTCTTTTTGAATTTACCGTTGCATACAACCTTAGCTGCGAAATTCATGCAGTTTTGTAAATCTTTTAGAAACTATTGTGGTATATCTCCCCATAGCAGGCTACAATAGTCAATACGTGATAAAGCCAAAGATTGAACGGCCAATAATTTCGTTTCTTCGTCAAGCACACTTTTTATACGATTAAAAATCATTGAAGTCCCGTAGATTGTGGTGCAGGTTTTGTCGACGTGGGATTTGAAGGACATGTTTCTAAACTGCTGATCCCACAGAGTATAGTTCATAGTTCAGCACAGAGTATAGTTCATCTCTATAGAGGAGGCTTCTGTCATATCGGCGAAGTATTGTTTAATTATACTACGTTCTTAGGGCTTCATTTTCGGATAATATTTCTTGCACGTCTGTGCAATACTCTTCATAAAATGGGCTCTGCACAATTTTAATATTGATGTAGTTTAGTTCTAACTCTTCAGGAAACATCCGCAACTTGTACAGGTAGGTAGGCAGATCTCCTAATTTGAATGAAAGAATAAGAAAGAAAGAAAGAAAGAAAGAAAAATCGTTTGTATCGAAAAAGTTGATCATGAGAAGCAATACAACATGATAGGTTATCAAATTTTTTTCATATTAAAAAAACATCCTTAATTGGTAGACAAACCATACGAGGCGTATTAATAGACGAATCATACGAGGCGTATTAATAGACGAATCAAACGAGATGTACTAATACACGAATCATACGAGGCGTACTAATAGACGAATCAAACGAGGCGTACTAATAGACGAATCATACGAGGTGTACTAATAAACGAATCATACGAGTCGTACTAATAGACGAATTATACGAGGCGTACTAATAGACAAACCTACGAGGCGTACTAATAGACAAACCATACGAGGGGTACTAATAATCTAACTATGTCAGGGGCTAGTTGGGCGTGTTGGGGGCTAATTATGTTATTGAGAGAAATGATCAAAATATTAGCTCTTGGATGTTTTATACACCGAGAGATGGCTGAAATTTGTAAATAATTTAAAAACTCATAGAGAGTTCTTCGGAATCACTTAATTATTAGTTGAAACGTGAGTAGAAAAGACAAAAAACGCTTTACCGAAGTTGACCGAAACACCGTCGTAAATGATTGTCAAGTATCGAGAAAAGGTTTGTCAAAAAGTAATTTATAAAAAACATCGCCCAACACAACAAGCACATTAGAAACACGTAAACAAGCATCCATGCAAAATGAAATTCAAAGCTTATTCAACGTACGGGAGAAAGATAATTTTTCCACTAGCCAAATGTTCTAATTTCGCTTTGTTTTATTTGTATTGTCCCGCCGCCCGACCGTGCGGCTTAACTTTTCCGAATTAACGGACACTGAAGACATAGACTTACCTAACACCCATAGTGGGGTCAGGGAACGCTGTAATTTTATGCAATTTGAATGACAAGCGTAACAAAAGAAAGGAGGCTCACCTGAGTATCTTCGAAGATAATATTCAGGCGAATACGTCTCGAATTAAGCCGGCTATCAAGGACACTAAGTCCCGGATGCAGGGGTCGGTAGAGGCCAGAACCCGCATAGCACTAGTTAGATGCACTCGCGGCGACGATCAGGTTGAGACTGAGGTGGCAACAGGCTGCGGCCACCTCCATAGTTTGCTCGAAACCGTGTCTGTGGCTTCGGACTCGAGCGAGAAGATGAAACGAACGATTTAATAAAGTTCGCTGATAATAGTCGCCAAGGAAGTGAAGCACCCCCGCCATTGCTCAGCTTTGTCATAAATTGCCAGCGTAATTGCCTTTTAGGCTCGGTTAAATTAATAAAAGCCTTTGTCCTTTATTGTGCAAGGTATTGGCTGTCTTGCACAGGACTTCAGCAACGAGCGATGGCTGGATTTGCGACAGTATGTTTATATTTTTCACTTTTTATTTTCACGAAAACGCCCTCTGGGGTAGTGATAGATGTATTTTTGAATCATTTAGCAAGTGAAATAAATTTATTTACTGGACTGTCGAGCAATTTCTAAAAAAATTATTCAGTGTTAACTGGTCGCAGAGAATCAAATGAAATGTAATAGACCTTGAAGTTTTGTATTAACGCAAAAAATAGAAATGAATAGATATATTTGTGTCCGTAGGTATACAAATACATACATACAGACATATATACATGTGTGCGTGTGTATATATATGCATACACATTCACAAATATTCATATATACATTTACGTATTGAAAATTAGTATAAGAAAAATAATACAAATAAAAAACAATGTTCTTCTTGCAACATCGAAAATGGCCGTCGAGCTCAGCGTAATCTTAAGAAATTACTTGGAAAAAATAAGTAAAAGGAAAAAGACTTCTCAATTCGTAAAAATGAACTAGTTTCTANCAATTATCTAGTTTTTCCTTGGACTCGCCACGCATAATTCTACACTTCCGAGTCCCATAAACATACCGAACGCTACGCGGGACTCTCCAGTAACGCGGGTATAATACTGCCTCAATTTTTAATTGGGTACTAATAGACGAATCATACGAGGTGTACTAATAGACGAATCATACGAGGCGTACTAATAGACGAATCATACGACATACGAGGTGTACTAATAGACGAATCATACGAGGCGTACTAATAGACGAATCATACGAGGTGTACTAATAGACAAACCATACGAGGTGTACTAATAGACGAATCATACGAGGTGTACTAATAGACGAATCATACGAGGCGTACTAATAGACGAATCATACGAGGTGAACTAATAGACAAACCATACGAGGCTTACTAATAGACAAACCATACGAGGCTTACTAATAGACAAACCATGCGAGGTGTACTAATAGACAAACCACACGAGGCTTACTAATAGACAAACCATACGAGGCGTACTAATAATCTAACTATGTCAGGGGCTAATTGGGCGTGTTGGGGGCTAATTATGTTATTGAGAGAAATAATCAAAATATCGGCTCTTGGATATTTTATACACCGAGAGATGGCTGAAATTTGTAAATAATTTATAAGCTCATAGAGAGTTCTTCGGAATTACTTAATTATTAGTTGAAACGAAAGTAGAAAAGACAAAAAACGCTTTACCGAAGTAGACCGAAACACCGTCGTAAATGATTGTCAAGTATTGAGAAAAGGTTTGTCAAAAAGTAATTTATAAAAAACATCGCCAAACACAACAAGCACATTAGAAACACGTTAACAAACATCCATGCAAAATGAAATTCACAGCTTGTTCAACGTACGGGAGAAAGATAATTTTTCCACTAGCCAAATGTTCAAATTTCGCTTTATATCATTTGTATGTTTATATTTTTCATTTTTTATTTTCACAGAAACGCCCTCTGGGGTAGTGATAGATGTATTTTTGAATCATTTAGCAAGTGAAATAAATTTATTTACTGGACTGTCGAGAAATTTCTAAAAGATTATTCAGTGTTAACTGGTCGCAGAAAATCAAATGAAATGTAATAGACCTTGAAGTTTTGTATTTATGCAAAAAATAGAAATGAATATATATATATGTGTCCGTAGGTATACAAATATATACATACAGACATATATACATGTGTGCGTGTGTATTCATATATATATATGCATACACATTCACAAATATTCATGTATACATTTACGTATTGAAAATTAGTATAAGAAAAAAAATACAAATAAAAAACAATGTTCTTCCTGCAACGAAAATGGCAGTCGAGCTCAGCGTAATCGTTAAAAATTACTTGGAAAAAATAAGTAAAAGGAAAAAGACTTCTCAATTCGTAAAAATGAACTAGTTTCTAACTTTCTACTAAAATTTTAAGGGAAGTCAAGTTACAGTCTAAGAGCAACAACAAAAAACCTCGAGTTTCACATCCTCTCGGTATTCTCTTCAACATCGTGCAGGGGATAAAATGGAGATACTGTGGTTGCCGGAGATCACTTGTGAGTAGCAAATTTGTACAAAATTTGCCACGTAGACGTAGATGGAGCAGTGGGCCAGTGGGCTAATTTTATTTACTGAAATTTAGAGTTATTTCTGATTTTAGATCAGTGCTAACTGTGCGCAAAGAGAGAGAGAGAGAAAATGAAAAAATGCTTATTTCCACCTCCCCGTACGGGGAAAAGAAAGAAAGAAAAGAAAAAACCGTTTATTTCCAAAAAAGTTGACACATGAGATACATGATAACACATAGGTTTTTAAAAATTTCTTAATATTAGACGTCCTTAGACAAACGTACCGTACGAGGAGTACTAATAGACAAACTACACGTGGTCTTATAATAGACAAACCATACAAGGTGTACTAATAGACATATTATACGAGGTGTTCTAATAGACATACCATACGAGCTGTACTATAGACAAACTATCCGAGGTGTACAAATAGACAAACCATACGAGGCGTACTAATAGACAAACCTTACGTGGCGTGCAAATAGATTAACCCTGTCAAAGGCAAGTTAAATTAAAAATATCATTTCTTGGATATTTTATATCACAAGAGATGGCTGACAACTTATGGCTGATAACTTGACCCAAGTGTTCCGGAATTAACTTCTTATTTCTGATTTTGCTGAAACATCAAATACTAACTAATTCGAGTCTGAGGAACTCGAATCCGGCGTCAGAAGTTTAAAATCTCTAATACTTTTTGAAATAGACCCCGGTGCCATACGGCACCCTACGGAAAATTAGGGTCTAAAAATACATTTATCAAAAAATTTCTTTATCGTATCTTGGTTAATCATGCTCAAGATTCTACGATATTTTAAAACTTTTTCACAGCACAACTCAATGTCTGAATTTGTAAAATATAAATTTTTTCATATTATCAAAAACATAAAAATAAGTGTGTATATCAAAATAAATCAAATAAGATGCAACTAAGCACTTTTCATTGCAAAACAAAGCTAATATCCTTTGAAACATTGCCTAATCAAATGCTGGCTTCTATAAAACAATTGAAGCCTAATTCGATTTATTCATTTGACATAAAGCTCGATATCAAATAAATCAAATCATATGCAACTCTGCAACTTTTGTTTCAAACGAAAAATGTTATCCACTGAAGCTTTTCAAAACAACATTTTAGCCACTATGAAATATTTAAAGCCTGATGCAATTTTTTGTTTCATCTGGTAGCCTACAAAACAAGCAATGCAAAATCCTACATCATATTTTGAACACTCAACACGTGTTTGAAATTTGCAGGATTCTACAACACATTTAAGGCGTTTGTTTTCAGCAGTTGGTCTCGCAAAATGACCTGTATTATCAAATCGCGCGTCTTCATCTCCTGGAAATTGCCTTGGTCTTTTACCGCGCGTAAGTGGTAGCACCTGAAACCTCTTTAGGTAAGACATCGCGATTGCTCTTTGAAATTCCCGTTGGTCCATTGAACTTCCAACTCCTCGTACCAAGATCCAAGCATTTTGCACCGAGACATCAATAGCCCAAATGAATATACTCCACCTCCATTCCTTGCCTCTAATTCCTGCGCGGTAAGCGTTGATGTTCTGATCCATCTGGTTAGTCCCGCCCATATTCGTGTTATAATTAGAGACAGCTTTTGGTATGGGAACATCAACGTGTTTCAGTTTTTCTTTCGGCCACCGACTAACCCTAGCAGCAGGAACCTCACTATAAATTGTTGTTGCTACCGTAACCACAGAATTACCTTTCCATCTAGTGATCGTTACACTTCTATCTTCTGTATTCCTAGTGACTGACTCTGAAAATCCGTGTGTTTTTTTCTCAGATATTTTACTGACGTAATTGGGCAAGAACTATCCAATCGGTTTGCCCTC
>JACJUY010017937.1:0-11367 GCA_014220935.1 Platorchestia sp. MABIK | reverse complement strand
ATATTTTAAAAACCAATGATGGTACTTTTGTACCATCTCTATTGGAAATAAACTGTTTTTCTTCTTTCTTCTTTCTTTTAAATGGGACTTGCATCACCTGCATGCTCGGCAATTGAAATTGGTATAAAATTAACTATTTGGGAATACGTTCAACTGACCTTAGTTCCCTAAACACCCAAAAAACTCATAGCGATAGGTCAATGACTTTACCAATGTTTCATTTTCGGAACGTTTATTGGTTTATAAAAGAAAATAATATCCTCTGCTTAAGAAAAGGTACGGATGACTGGTAATTATTTCAATTTGATTCAATAATTTATGTTGTACATGAACTTAAATCAAAATAAAAAGAAGAATCAACGTTATAGAAACATTTATTAATGCAAACGTTTTGGAATATAATTATCGCATCAATAAATGTTTTTTTAATGATAAAAATAAGATTCCCATAAGCACTATTGAAGTCAAATCATTATATGCTTCGCGTAACGAAAAGTTCATCAAACTAAATTTTCAAACTTGTCTTAATAATAATAATTATAAACTCGGTTAACGACAACTTCGGTCAGAGACTATTTAGCTGTCGCTTCGGCATTTCTACCAAAGTTGTTGTGTTGTTGTAAGGTGATACGCTGAAGTCATGAGTGTCTTCCATCTTTCAATACACATTACTTCAATTGCCACGTTATTGCTCCCATATTCTATCTTACTCCGCCAAGTGCGATACAACACAATACAATACACTTTTTAACAAAGACAGAGCTCATGTCTGACTTCAACTATATCTGGCATAACACAAGGTATGCCCTCATTTCGTCGGGCCACAGCAATTCTCCAGAACTTCACCCCCATCCGTTTCACAGCGATATAGCAACACATTTTGTCGGTTACTACCATTTTGCATGAGCGACCCGACAAGGAGCCGTCATGGACATTCTTACGCTTATCACAACATTTACTTCTTTCACCCGTCATCATAAGGATTCAATCACCATAAGAACAAAGATTGAAGCCAATATAGCTGAAACTCGTAATTTTCACCTGAAGAACCAGGGTACATGAATGCAAGGGAACAATATATTTGGGAGGATTGAAGCTAGGACCCCAAAGTTGGGGCTCCAGCTCCCACCCTCACTTTGGCCGAGCGTCTTACCCGCCTAACCAAATAAATCACAGCTTCCGGTGTTCCTCTACCCTTCCACTGACGCTCCAAAAACACTTCGTTGTTAAAATACAGCTTTCCGCAAATCAAGTCACAACTCGAGTGTTTTCGTCAATAGATTCCGAATCATCGTCATCTCAATTCTAACAGCCAAGTCCGTTTATTTGTCATATAACGACCAAAAAAATTAGCTGGATTGACCTAAACTGCTATCCAAAACAAATATTTGGCTGCATTACACAAGGCTATACAAATTTAATAATTAGAAGATTAATTTTTTATCAATTTCGATATTTTCCTGCAACTTAACTCGAGTGTGCACTTTAATACGCATAATAGCCGTTAATATAATACATTAACAAGAGCTTCACTAGATACCAAAATCATATCACGAGACAGGGCATGAATTACAAGCCGAAAGCATTCACACTTTCGCCTTCGCTGACGTTCACAGTCCTCCAAGATCCTCCCTTAACAACAGAGTGAACGTTTACACGCATGCGAAGTACCATTTCATCGGAATAATGAGGCCTATTATATAGGACACACTTTGAAGTAGAGTTTTCAGATTCTAAAATCCATTTCGTCAATAAGAAATCCTACGAACTTCAAAAACACAGTGGTGAATGCTATCCTATTTTCATTTAGCTTCTGATACATAATTTTATTAAATAACCAGTTAATAACCATCCACATATTTTTTCACGCCATTTTTTATTCTATATAAAATGCAAAACATATAATACACACACAGTATATGAGTACGTACGTTCAAAATGTTTTCGCATAGATTATGGGTAAACACGAGTAAACATCAAATAGGGATCAAGTGATAGGACTAAAAGTTAGGGGTTACCAGAACAAAAATTTAAGAATTGAGCCACGAACAAAAGAAATTTCCTAGAACTATAATAATTTCATTTAGGCCTCTACTACGCAAAACATTCACGAATGGCGTTTCGTAATGACAATCAAGAATATTTAGTTAGGACTAATATCGCAAAATATGCTTAACAAAAATTATCTCATCCTCTAAGCCAGAGGTCTCCAAACTATGGAACGCGGGTCGCATTCGGCTCGCCGCGTAATTTCATCCGGCCAGCCAAACAAATTCCTGGGTGGTGACCTTGAAAAAAAATTATCTCACGACTGGAATCGCTGAATTAAATGGTTATTGTTTCATTTTTTATTCCTTCGGCCCGTATGAATGTAGAAAATAGTCTTACAATAAAAAGTTTGGAGACCCCTGCGGCCTAAGCGAACAGGGCAAGCAATGCAACCATCCAATCCACTATAAATAAACAACGATTAGTGCAAATAAGATGTGTGGAAGTGCAAAGAAAGGAAAGCAGTGAATGACCTAGTGACGAAGCGAGTGCTGTAGGTAGACGAATACAATAGTTTCCGGCAATGATTACTGATCAATATTTATATATATATATTTATACATATATATATTCATGCAACAAATGTTGTCAATAAAGCGAGAAGCTAACTGTAAATGTTAGCAAACAAAAACAAGAATCATGAAGCTACCAGTAAATGTTGGTAAACTAAAAGAAACTGTACGTTATCAAATGAGTCAATTGGGAGCGTTATCAGATATTTATTTTAAGCCTCACAATGTTCATATTTCTGTCCACTCAAAATCTCAAGACCATTGAAGAACGAGAGCACCTTCGAGTTCATTGATAAACCATAAAGCACTGCTCGGTACGTTGTCTGCTTTTGATCTCAAATGTTAACTCCCGTCAACCAGAGTTCTCCAATTATGTTCTGGAAAGACTGTGGATACTCTGCCACAAACTTCTTAGCTGTTATGTCCAGGGCCTTCTTGCCAGACTCGGGAGTTACCATCATAGCGGCCTCTATGACGACGCGTAGCATCTCGCACCTCGACCTTGGCGTAGGGCAAGCGTAATTTTCAACCACATCGATGATATCACGACTGGACTTCTTCTCCAACGGAACCTCTAATTCTTGAGCCCAATTGAGATTAATGAGGCCAAGTGAGGACGTCACCACTGAGCCTGAATCCAACACTGAACCAGTCACAGTACTTGTAGATGGTTGATGCATTGTTGGGATCCGATGTATTTGCAGCAGCTTTTTTTAACTGTGAAAAAATCAATATTTAGTAATATGAATTAATATTGTCTCAACAAGACTCAGTCCATAAATTAAATAAGAATACAGCTGCAATAAAAGGAAATTTTTTTTTATCAAATCCTGTAACTGCTCCTTGACGTTCATGTTTCCTGTTTCTCATAGCTGCATGAGAAACTCATTCACTAGCTCTTCAAATAGGGAAATGTTCTATTAGCATCAATGAACAAGGGAAATGTAACGACTTGTCGGGTGTTCACTGCCGAATTCCCAACTTTAATTTGAATACATTTCAACATTTGTAAAGATACTTGACTTACATGAAATTGGTTATAAATATTTTAATTAAAATTTCTTTCATTAATGGCTTTGTGAATTTGTAGATTCATAGTGAAGGTAGCACTTCAAGTAACACTCATAAACCTTCAAAAAACCTTAAGGTGCTTCATAACTCTTTTCAAAGTGTTACTAGGAGTTTTAAGGCATAATATGCACACACTCACATGAATTAAGAGATAATAGGATGAGATTCATTTATTTTGTAAGTAACAAAACTAATTTAATATTAAATTTCAAGTAAGAAACTCAACTATCAAGTATCAAAGATTAGAATTCAAGTCAAGTCTGACTCTCCCTAACCACACAACAAGGGTGTCCCCAAGAGAGGAAAGCATCATTTAGTAAGGAAGGAATCAAGGGACATGAAAATCCATGCACAAGGTATGTCCCCACACCAACTCCATAGATATGAATTTGGAAGTAATTCGTGAAACCAGCTCAAAGGCAAAGAAGAAATTGATAGAAGCAGAAAAAGGTGACAGTGAACCAAAAGTAGGCCTTGTGTAACTGGCCAACGAATTTATTCCGTATGAACTAAAGGAAGGCCGACCAAACCTTAAGCTATAGAGGCTTACCAAATCCCCTCTCCTGGCAGCACTGATATCGAAGTACACAATAGTTGTATCTTCTCAAGAGAAACATTAAGTACTACATACTATTATTTTTTTAAATGTAAGATTAGATTAGGTTATTAGATTATTAGTTAGTTTAAGCCTCCTTATCCGCAACAAAGGCGATCCAGAGAGAGGAAGGAAGGAAGGCACCATTTAGTATGGAGTTAAGGGAACATGGTATCTATGCAGAAAGGGCATAGAAACAGTAGGATAAGAAAGAAGTTCATGAAACAAGATCAAAGTTGAAGAAGAAAGTAGTAGGTGCTGAAAAAAACAGGACAGCAGTGAACCAAAAAAAGATGGTCCTTAACATAACAAAACACATTTTATTTCAACAAAAAGAAGGCCTACCTAACTCTCAGCTCGGGCCCTCACATTGTCCCCCTGGGAGTGCTAATTCCCATAATTACAATATTTGTATCCTCCTGAGGGGTTTAAATGTAAGAAAATTGTGCGTAATTATCTGACCTAGAATGCTTACACATTCTTGCAAGCATTGTTGTTTTATCAGTGAACATCCTATTTGTTTCAATCAAACATTAAAAATATATATTCACCCAAAATAAAAAAAATTCAGAGCATGTGTCAATGCAAAAATCTCTGGATAAATGAATTTGATTTTGGCCAGTCCTTTATCCTTGGCCTCTATCATTTTCCTGGCATCTTGATAAGTAAATAACTGAATAAAGTAGCACAGCAAAGTAGTAGCATATTTTTCATTCACATTTGCCCACAAGTCAAGAAGAAAATGAATTCACAATGTAAACATTAAGCTTTTCTTGTGTGACTGACATCCATCCTAACAGCTTCCAAAAAAAAAGTTTAATTAAACTCACAAAAACCAGAGATACAATTGCTATGATTTTTCTACACATTCTATTTTCAAATTTATTCATGCTTTCTCATTTTCACATTGATTGTAAGGAAAGCAATGTGTAAAAGTTTCTAGATAGCAAAAGTCTAAAAAAAATCAGGAAAGTAAATGCTTAGATTTTTTCACAATTTGGCTCATAAAAAAAATACTAAGCACTCAATAATTGGCTAGACTACACACATGCAACTTTATTTCTAATGAATTTGATTGTTGAAGGATTGAAGAAGAAAAATAGTTTCATTTTTAATTTGATATTTTTAATTGAAAAAATTTAAAGAAGCAGTAGGGAAACATTAACATTCCTGGTCTTCTTTTTTGTAGCCTTAGCATTGTTTTTTAGGAAGAATTTCTAATGACAGGTAATTTATTATCCGACATTAAACCCAAAAAAAAACATTGATACAAAGTTGTGTCCCTTACACAACTAAATTTACTCACCCAAAGCATACCTCCAGAAATTTCTCTGCATGCAAGTTTGAATCAGCCAAAAGTATTGATATTGCTTATTACCTTGAAGAGGGTAATAATTGCTAAGCTCTTTATAACTCATACTATCATTTAATTTTTTAACCTGCTCAAAAAAATGAAAATTAGGTGGACATGAAGGCTGAAATAAAAATATTGACAGATGCTTTCCCACAACAACAAAAATGAAGAGACTTTCTGAATTCTCACCAGATTTAAATATAAAAAGAATCTCCCCAAATATCAAGACAGCTTTCATATCACTGTCTGCTTTAGTCAATACTAATATATTCTTTCTTGCACTGAGATCTTCTGATGGTCACTTCATCACAAATCCACATTTTTCACTAGGGAGCTTGAAGGCTGCAAATGTGGTTTGGAACTTAATTGAAATTTCATTCACAAAAAATTGTTCACATGACCCAATGTTAATAGGGTCAAAAAAACACTAAACAGTTCCTTTAATCTTAAAGTTATGGCTATAGCAAACACATATATTGAAGTATGAGCAGCAATGCTTAAAAATCATGGTCCACAGACGGATAATTGGCCCAAAATCCAAAATACGCTTTGGATAATGCCTCAGATAATGGTGCTTGGGACTTATACCATTCAAAGGGAATGTCTTTTGTTAGTCAAGATAGGTTATAATTAAAACATTCAAGTAGGCAACATCACTTAGTTTTCTTTGGAGTACATATTAACTCCACAGTATCCCAAAACAGTAGAAAGTAACACCAAGTAGAGTCTAGTGAATTCATAACTTTGTAGCATAGTATGAATGCCATCAATCTTAGTAAGCACCAGTTTTTAGTGGCATGCCTTCCTAACTACTTTCCCGATGCGCTTACTTTACTAGGTTTACATTTATTTCCTCCAAAGTATTGAAAACTTAGCATTAATTTAATCAATTCCTAAGACAACCATTTGTTTAGTCAGACTAAATCTTAAATGAAAACAGCAGTCATAGTTCCTCAACCTCAAATTGGTCATGACCCAGACTTAGAGGTAACCCAGGCTGACTAACATGATAATTAGACAGAACATTAAATACAAAATTCAATTGAACAGCTCTGACATGGTTTACTCCTTTTGAATGCCCAACAAGATCTAATTTGTAACTTTCAACTGTTTTACATGGTCCAATAGTCTTTAAATTCTGCTTAATATCTTGTTCTGAGTAAAGGAATACATACAAAACATTTGTGTGAATCCTCCAACACACAATGAGGGCAAAGTTGTCTCCAGTAATACAGTGAATGGTGCCTCTGATCCTGTTTCTGCCAAATTTGGTCCCATTTTTCTTGAAATCCTGCAGGTCGTTGATACAATATTCAAAAATAGCCTCCTACCCAAAATAGTTGAAATAGTTCCTGTTTATTGCAAAACCAGAATGGTATGATCAGCATTAGACCTTAAACTTGAGCAAAGCATATTGCAAACCTCAAAAGCAACTTGGTGGAGAATGAGTTCAAGATAATTATTATCATGCCTAAATGAAGGATTTGACCTCAGGTATGTCATTTTCCTTAGCAAAGTTACAACTACCCTAATATAAGCAGATTCATTTTAGAAAGATTTTGATTCATACACTAGGCTTCTACATACAGGAATAAAACTGAAAATAGAATTATTTTCACTGCTCATTATTTTCTAATTTGATTTAAAATGGTTGAACACGATTAAACTTTTTTTAAATGTAGTTTTACACTTGAAGTCAGGGCTAAAATTGTCTGTGTAAATGTAAACAAATCTACTGTTGGAAATAGTTATTCAATTTTGTTTACCTTATCATCAGAAATGTCATATTTACTTCTAAATGCGTCATTTACATTTGGTCACAGAAATGTGTGCTGTTGTTGGTGAATTTCAAGTAATTCTTCCAACAATACAATGAGAGTAATAATTTTGCACGTAACTTTAAATAAAATAAAGCAAGGTTTCCTAAATGAAATGCTTCTATATAACAAAAGTAAATTTTCATCACTATTTTTTCATCTGTCTCACTAGTACCAGAGACATCAAAGCCAATTTCACCAGCTGAAAGTGCTATTGAATGAGTATCAACACTGCATTCATTTACAGCAAATGATATTAAATGTTTTAAAGCAACCTGATCATGACAATATCCACTATGGACTCTTCAATAATGGCTTTCATAACTAGAAATTTTTGAGAAAAATTCATCACAATCTTTTATAGGGCACCTAAACATTTTACCATCTCTTATATGGTCACCGAAATGTCAAAGCAGAACATTAAAATGAGAACAAATTTGATTGCTATGTTGTAACTTGCACCACAAAAAAGTATCTGGAGATCTCTGATGCTCCTCTTTGGATACCATTAGACAAATTTTTTCCATGTCCTCCTAAAACATGCACTTGGAATCCAGTGAAAGATTTAAATTTCATGGTACATTAATTTGTAACAAGCGCACGAAAATGCCATACTGCACAAGTTTTCATAAAATACAAAATTGCTTACATCTCATGCAAATAATTTTGATACTTTTCCACAGAATGGACAATTATTATGGTCCTTCAAACTAACCTTTCAACAGATTTTTATTCTGCATTTTGTAATTTATTTTAGAGCATTTGAGAATACTCTAATCAACTCACAATTTAGACTATCTGTAGGGTATATATGTTTCCAATAAATATCATAGCCGGTGAATCTATTCCTATTTTCTGATTTTAGTACCGGCAGGCCGCAGCCGAGACATTTCAAGAAACAGTTTGCAAAACTACAGAAATTTGAGATTCCTTCCCGACTCGCACGCTGTCAAAACACAAAAGTTCATTAACTTCATTCACTTGTAACTTTTGAAATAATGCACCTATCGAGTTCAAATTACTCTCAAAAGAAAGAATGAAACTTTCTTAAAAGAAATGTGTAAATGCCAAAACACTTTAGCGTTCATAGACAACACGA
Organism: Platorchestia sp. MABIK; assembly: GCA_014220935.1. NCBI lineage: Eukaryota > Metazoa > Arthropoda > Malacostraca > Amphipoda > Talitridae > Platorchestia > Platorchestia sp. MABIK. Next base: position 2,870 of record JACJUY010017937.1, on the reverse strand, counting down.
AGTGAAGTTCCTGTTGCCTCTCGACGAGAGCCAGATTTTTTCGATGAGTCTCATTTTGTCCAAAAGTTTGTTTCTAAACTATAGCACCTATGAATTTCAAATTAGTTTCAATTTTTAAAGCAAATTGTTCCACACGGTAAAATGTATAACAAAATTCTCATACGTTTCGTTGGGGGCAGAGAGCGAAGTTCTCGTAACCCCTCAATGAGAGTCAGATTTTTTCGATGAGTCTCATTTTGTCCAGAAGTTTATTTCTAAACTATAGCACCTATGAATCTCAAATTAGTTTCAATTTTTAAAGCAAATTGTTCTTCACGGTAAAATGTATTACAAAATTCTCATACGCTTCGTTGGGGGGCAGGGAGCGAAGTTCCCGTAAGCCCTCAATGAGAGTCAGATTTTTTCGATGTGCCTCATTTTGTCAAGACGTTCATTTCTAAACTATAGCACCTATGTATTTCAAATTAGTTTCAATTTTTAAAGAAAATTGTTCTTCACGGTAAAATGTATAACATAATTCTCATACGCTTCGTTGGGGGGCAGGGAGCGAAGTTCTCGTAACCCCTCAATGAGAGTCAGATTTTTTCGATGAGTCTCATTTTGTCTATAAGTTTATTTCTAAACTATAGCACCTATGAATTTCAAATTTGTTTTAATTTTTAAAGCAAATTGTTCTTCACGGTAAAATGTATAACAAAATTCTCATACGCTTCGTTGGGGGGCAGGGAGCGAAGTTCCCATAACCCCTCAATGAGGGACAGATTTTTTGGAAGAGCCGCATTTTCTCTTTACGCTAATTTCTAAACTATTGCACCTATAAACTTCAAATTAGTTTCAATTTGTAGAAAAAATTATGCTCCACGCTAAAATGTATAACAAAACTCACATACGCTTCCTGTGGGACAGGGACAGCGTGTTTCCTTGAGGCATTAATCTACATTAGAATAACAGCTCATACACTTCTCCAACGGACTAGCTATTACTTAAATGTTTTGCGCGCACTTACCGGATGGAAGAAGTGCAGCTCCCATTTGCCTCTTCAGCTTTACTTTCAAAGTCATCGACGAAGTAACTAATCCCAATTAGAGAATGTCTGAGAGACGTCGAGGGTTGCCATGAAGTTCAGTCGGTCTTTCTCTTCTGTGGGCATCGTTGAGTTGTGGCTTTCGATTCCAGCCCCACTACTCAGACCAGCTGTCGTTTTCAGTTAATCCGATCAGTGGGACTAAAATTTTGGCCTTGTGTACTTGCTGGGCAACACTTACAGGCCTTTATTTGAGCTCAAGTTTTATTATTAAATTAACCAATGAAATTCTGCGAGTTGGTTGAAATATACATGATAATAAAGTTAACATTTATAACTTATCAATATTCATAGCATAATATGACATAACTTACATGATCCACACTCATTACTTTATCACATAGTTTAAATATCATTGGATGTAAAGCTTCCTAGATATAGTCAATCAAAAAACGGTATTTGGATCTCTAACACGTTCCCCGCGTATTGGGCCACATGTATACCAACAAGTAAATTGCCCATCTACGTGCCGGTATAAATGCACGACTTTGTATCCGTTTGGCAACTTTTTTTACAGATAATTGTTACCATACGAATTGAAATGTTATCATGCAGTTGTATTTTTCATATTCATCAGGAACTATTAAAGTTTATTGAGGTTGGAAAATCGATTTCCCTATTCTGCTACTTACAACCTGACCAAACCAACCGTTGAAAGCCTTGGAATCGCGGGGAACGTGTTAATAATGGAAATGCATGTATTCCATAATAAAAAATTTAGCTGTCACACTCGATGATTATTTCCTTTCTGATTCGTGGTTCATGGAGCCCGAAAAGTTTTCCTTGTTCAAAGCTGACGCTTTCAGACGTTGCCAGGAGTGGAAAATCCATCAACGAATTTTTTTCTACTTCCAATAGGACGATTTGTAGAGAATCTTACTCGTAGAATAAAAAGAAGAACCAGAGTAAAAATGAACATTACGTTTATTGCATACGTTTCGGAATTTTAAAATTCCATCATCAGTGCTGAAACAACAGGAGAAAAGAAAACTTTAAGATCCTAAGACAAACACATACATATATTCCACAAAATTCTCTTAATGTCTAAAAACCCTAATTTCTATTCTTTCATACACAAACAGCTGGATAGCCACTGGATGGCGAATTTTCTTCGAAGCACGAAATAAGATGTTTCCTCATCTGGCTGACGTCGTAGGTGAAAAAACATGGGTCTTTTCCTTTCACTACAGACGTAGAGAATGCTAGCGCGAATAGACCATAACTTGAACCGTCCATTTGTTGTTGAACATTTAGGCACTGAAACACAAGTTTTTTAATGGCTTTAGTTCCTGTGTATACCTCTTTTATACACTCTATAACATCTGGACTGGGGTCACCGTTCAACGAACAGATGTATTGGACGTGCGCCACACCTTCTTCAGCAGCTCTGCGACACAATGCGTTTGTGACAACGACCCAATGGCTCCCGCTGTCACGCGCACTTACGTAACCATCGTTGTTCATTATTAACTTACAGTCAGAATACCTTGTGTTAATGACTTGCACAAACATGTCGGTCGTACTAATCAGTGGTTCTGGTCTAAATACAGTGAGAGGTGAATGAAATCTATATTGCGGATAGTTTTCTCGAATGAGAATAGAGAATGCATCAATCGCATCACTGGATAACCAACTTGAGGATTTCAGAATGTCTTCTTTGTGCTCGATTTTGAGGTTGAAATGTGGGAGCCACGTTTTGCTTTTGCTCGGTAGGTGTTCTTCTGCTGACTGGGATGTTCTATCGCAAGCCACATTTTCTTGGCTAATTTCCAGGTCAATCTCTTCA
>JACJUY010017933.1:0-11369 GCA_014220935.1 Platorchestia sp. MABIK | reverse complement strand
AGTTGTCTATGGTCATTTGTCTATTGATGTGCTATTGTGATTATACTATTGATACTAATGTACTACTATGTCTATGTTGATCTAATCTTGGATAGAAGACATAATATAGAGTAACCTGTGTAAGTGTATTATATTACAGAGATTTTCAGCTCTTCCAATGAGAATGTTAGGCGGGACAAAAAAAATTGTATCAAATTAAGTACAAAAGTTTCAAACTTCAGAAGCCTGACCAGTTGCACCAGGTCCAATACAGCCCTAAAATGACGCAATGATCAAGTCGCAACAAGTACGTACACCACACCAACGGCAGCGTCATCAATGAATACGAGTAAAGGATGCATTAGCGGGTCTCAGTTCATGTATGCTTAGTGTGTCTAAATAGAAATGGAACAAAAATCGTTTATTTTGAAAAGTTGATTCATGAAATGCATTAGAATTAACATGGGTTTTTATTATTTTATTCTTCGAAGATAAAGGCAATGGGTTGATAAACCGTGAGAAATTGACAAAATCTGTATCAGGAGTTGCATAAAAATGTGAGAGAATCAAGATAATACTAGATTCCCATGGTTACTTTTTTTTGATGCGAGAACTGAAAGCTTATAAATAGCGTAAATTTAGTCTCTTCTTGTATTCACACAGGAGCTACGGCTTGCGCGGCAGTCGTTGATATTGTTAAAGTATGGTGGGTGCGAGTAATTGATTTTAAATTAGAAACTTAGAAATCGACACTTTAACTAGTTTAAATTTGAAACTAGTTTTCGTGCGTTCATATAAACAAGGACACACCTAGTAACCAATTTGGAGAAATTGTTCTATCACATAACAATGAAAATATTTTGATTTTCTACAAAATAATTCTTGCGCAAAAGATTCTTTAGAAACAGGAACAAGAAAGAGCTGTCGCACAAGGCTGACAAAAACATTTCACCAACCAAACGACTGTGAAAAAATGAAATCTTTCTGGAAATCGCACAAGAAAAAGGTAACTTATGAGATTTAAAAACTCTTAGTGTGCTCACCATAGCCGTGTGTGTATAGGACCTGACTCCGTGCGGGGAGACCCGGGTTCGAGTCTCGGCGCTGGTGGCGATTTTCTCTGTTGGGTATAGGAGAAAAATTCTAAGCACAATACCCCACTCTACCCAGGTGTCTGAAATGGGTACCGGTCTTTGACAGGGGGAAAGCGTCATGGCGTCCTGGTGTTAGTTATGAGGCATTTGAAAAACCAATGTAAAAGGTGATATGTATCATGCTTCAATTGGAAATAAAGCATCCGTAGATGCCGATGTTTGTTTAGTATAAAATTACTGGTACCTAATTCGAAGAAATTAAGTACTAGGTATTCTAATACCTATGGCAGTACTCAAATCCAGTGTGAGCAGTATAATAAATATGTTCGCTATTTTTTAGTAACAAGATTGATTTTGAACGATTCCAAGTATGTATGTAATAAGAAAAGGTTTGTCAAACATAACTAACAGAAACATACAACACGCGCGTCTAAAACCAGATTTCCTAACATACACGCAGAAATGAATTCCACTCCATTTTCATGAAACAAACTGAAAAATATGTGCAGTGAGAAGTGTTTAAATACTTAGCCCAGGTAAAGCTTATTTTTTTATTTATTTACTTATTTGTATATTGGTATTCAGAAAAGTACGAACGACGTTTACTCGGGTAGCGATGATAAATTTATTTTTAAGGCAGTGTGCCAGTTTTGCATTGTTCTGCATTAAAATGAAGCACTCGGCTCGAATTTTTCACGAATTAAAACGAAGATAATCACTCATCATTTTCACTATAACACTCAAATGTTGAAATTCTTTACCTATCATTCTATAAAAGGCAACGTTTCTATGTTTCAAACAAAATTTTCAGGTTGAAAATACAGAAGAAACAATTACAGTGACATTGATAAAAAATATCAATCCAAAACTCTAGTAACAACAAACTGAATAAAAATGTTGGTAATCATAGCGCTAGATGACTAGAGAGGACAATCTTTGTGCAAGAATACGAGATTACTACAAATTAGTTTATATTCCACACCAGATTTATGCGTGTTCACGGCATCAGAGATATAGGCAAAATGTAGGATCCGTGATGCCGGGGACATGCATATATCTTTATAATATAAACAAGTCATTTGGTCATCTCATATTCTTGTGATACAAAGTTTCTCCTGCTTAGTCATCTAGCGCTCAGCAGAAGCAGAAAATTAACACAATTTAGTACGGAGTATGGATAAATACTAATGTTTTGCTTCTTGCAAATCCTAATTATGAATAAAAGAGCAAAGAAAGTAGCTTTTAAATTTAACATTCTTATTAATACAGTCAAAAAATAAAAGAAGAACGTTTCGACCCGTTAGGTCATTCTCAACTTCTGTCGGTAGAAAATCACAAAATCAAGTAAAATTCAAAGTAGTATTTTGTGATTTTCTTGATTTTCTTGACTTGATTTTGTGATTTTCTACCGACATAAGTTGAGAATGACCTAACGGGTCGAAACGTTCTTCTTTTATTTTTTGACTGTATTAATAAGAATGTTAAATTTAAAAGCTACTTTCTTTGCTCTTTTATTCATAATTAGTACGGAGTTCCGCGCTTGCCACTTTTTTATGGAAGCAATTGGGTAAATAAAAATATGGACGGTAGATTTCCTCACATTTCCCAATCGACTGGCGGCTATCATTCTGTGTTAAGAATCAATGTGATTTCGAGAAATCAGATTAATACTCGTATGATGTTTTTTTACACTTAAGCTTTGTTAGCTTTTTGCTGGGCTTATGAATACTTACCTTAGACTAGTGTCTGCACATTCACTCATGTACTTGCAGGTAAAATGTAAAAACTCAAAATAAGTTTTCTAATCCAACAGAACCATTCAGAGAGTAAGCGGGTTATGAATACAACTAAATAAAAAATCATTTTTAATTGTAAAATGTTTAAAGCTGAAGTATCAGGCGGCGAGTGGAGGGAACGCGTCTTTCTTGCTTACGACGAGCTTTTTGTGTGAGTGGGAAATGTACCCCTTGATTTTGCCCTCGTAGATCATGTTGGCCAGCAGACACTCGGTTTCGTCGCCGTCAATGTCCTCGAGCTGCAGCCACTTGAGGGCCCTGGTGAACACTGAGATGTCCAGCTGGTGCGACTGCTTGAGCAGGAACCTGCACCAAAGCCACAATTACTCACACACCAATTCCTTAGGTCAACCAACATAAAAACAAATACAATCACGCTAAATTTTGCAAATGCTAGCGTAGAGATGTGCAAACGAATGAACAAAAATATAGAAAAGACAAAAACAAGTGAATAAAAATATTTTGAACGTCTTCTTATACTATAGAATCAGTAATGTTTTCTTTACACCAATGGTGCGTGAACTGCGGCCCAAGGATCACATGTGAAAAATTGTCCATCACCAAATTGCATGTGCTAGAATCTGAAATTGTTTTTATTACCATTTCATCTAAGTTTTGCATTGCAATGTCTAAAGCAAAATTTGAAATACGCGGCGTTCTAATTTATGGTGGCCTGATGACGCCCTCGGCCTGCTAAGTTTGCTAACGACTGCTCTCAACTATTTATGAGTGGAGAATTATGTGACTCAGATTAGATTATTTGTTAGCTTAAGCCTCCCTAACCGAAAAAAGGCGTTTTGAAGAGAGGAAGGAGGAAGGCCCATTTAGTATGGAAAGAAGGGAACGCAGAATCCATGCAGAAGGGGCATAGAAATAGTAAGTTGAGGAAGAAGTTTATGAAACAAGATAAAAGTTGAAGAAGAAAGTAGTAGGTGCTGAAAGACGGAACAGCAGTAAACTAAAAAAAAGTAGTCCTTAACACAACAGAGAAATAAACTTTATTTCAACAAAAAGAGGGGCCTGCCTAACTCTCAGCTTGGGAATGATGTGATTCAATGTTTGCCATCAGCAGCGAGGGAAAATACTCCACTACTAGTAAAAACAGCCACTAATTCCAGGTGCGTCGGGCTATGAAGCATCCCTTATACAAGGAGTTTACAAAAAATTGTAACCATCTGTAATCGCTTTAATGCTTTGTTCATCAAATAATTAGCTTATTATTCATTGCACGTTTCACAGAAACACCCAACTCTCACCCTACAAAGATACTGAATAAATCTAAAAAATTCTACTAATATTTTAGAAGGCATTAGATTATGAAAATATGTCGAAAATGAACATTATTGAGTGAGTGAAAACTAACACTTTCTTGAAGAGGTTGCGGTAGGCGACGGATTTGAGTTTCTCCAAGATGAGGTAGATGCCGGCGCCAATAAAGAAGCGCTCGTACTGGGCAAACGCTCTGTTGAGCAGGCGCACGTCGCCGCTCTTCACCGCCGTCACCACGTCCATGAACTCCTTGAGGTTGTACTTGCACAGCAGCGACTTCTTCGGGATGTAACCCTGGGGGAAATGTGCCAACTGTATAAGCTCATGGAACTCTCTTACACCTGGAATTGGCAGCACAGCTTGTAGCTCACAACCAGAATATTAGTGGTGCACTAACCGACACTTCGTGCCTCAGGCTTATGGAACTTAGCTCTCACTACAAACTACATCAAATGATGCCCAGGATTGGATACCAGATGAATTGAACATAGGTCACTGCGGAGCGATGTATTTGAAGAATACTGTATTGGTAGGAAAATATAATGAAACTAAATTTCTCCTCAACAATGAACATGGAATTTCCCAATAATCTACATAATGAAGCCTCAATCCAAAAAAGAAGCCTATCGGATAACACTCCTGAGGAGTAGAGCATGAAGCTGAAATATTCAATACTCACAATGAGCATTTTGACGGGCAGCAGGTAAATGAGGATGCGCCGCTTGTTCTTGTGGCTTCTGCGAGGGCAGCGCTGGAAGGCGAACGTCAGAGCGTCGTTTGCTGGGAAATACATCAAATGTTACGTCACTCAGCTTCACTTGGACAAATTTACATACAACCAGTTCATTCGTCGTACATGAGTCTGGGATAAGGCAGTGAGAATCAAGTAAAATATTTTCAAAAATTGCAAAAAAAAAACTTCTCAGAATATATTTATTCATTAACCTCAAAAAGAAAAAAAGGCGCGATTTTAATATGTAAACTCATGTAAGGATGAACTAGATGAATTCAAAATACATGCAGAATACCTTGAAATAAAAATATACCGAGCTAAAACTGAAATGAAGGTCTCTGTGTCAATACCTCCCTTGAAGTCCGAGTCGAACATGGCCTTCCTGCCAGTGTAGTACTTGTAGGTGATGAGCTGTGACAGCGGGTACTGGTCTTTGAAAGCCAACGACTCGATTGCCCTGATCATCGGCTTGCACAGGTTCAGTTTGTTAATCTTGAAATAAATTTTAAAGAACTGGTTGACTAGGTAGAGCAGACCCCATCTCTTTGTGTCGTTCTCACTTGCACGTCTGCACAAACAACGATTGAGCAAGTTTTTGAGGAATTAAATCTGGAATTGTGAGTATTAGACAGTAATCATGTGTTGAATGCTAAGTATAAAGTGATGAGGCATTAAAAAATTTTGAATAGAAGTATCCAAAAATGAGCAAATTACTTGATATTGCATTCTTCATACTAAATTTGGAGTGAAGAGTAGCCGAACATTAAAAATAAGGAACTGCTATCAAGCATAGGTTGAAAGCAATTTTAAAAAGCTGTTGAAACTTGAACCAGTACCAAGCTGCAACTCGTCTCAATGACCGAGATAATACTGAACAGGCCACGGAGAGTGGAGAGACGAAGCAAAAGCTGTGTGTACGCACGTGTCGGCAGCACAGACCCTGAAGCAGGCCATGAGGGAGTCGGCCGTCTTCTCGAGCAGCTCGCCAGGCTTGGTGGCGCCGGTGCGGGCGCTCTCCGCGTCCGCCGACACGCTCTGGAGCCGCAGCTCGAGGCACACGGTGTTCATGAGCGGCAGCATCCAGTTCTCCTCCTTGCTGTCCGTCATGAAGCGCGCCACCGCCGCCACCATGCTGCTCTGCGCCTGCCACATCTCCAGCACCTTGCCGCGGTGGTACCACAGGATCACTCTGCCATGTGCAACACGGCTTGCTTACTCACCACTTCAGCATGCACTAGTTTATGTATCAACAATTAGATATTTATGTCTATCAATGACTATTCATGTAGGAAAACATTAAATTCTTCATTTTCATATAAAAGTTACATGAGTAAACATGAGGTACCAGAGCACACTCTCTAAAAACCACTTTACATGAATAATAGTAAAAAAGGAAAACTGTTCTGTGCCTCCTTCCCTCTTCAAATAATATGTCCCACAGCATATCAAGAGGACCAACGCTAGATTAACATTCAATGCTGGCAAAGGAACTGACTTGAGGTGTGCCAGCACCACATCATCCATGGGAGGGTAGATGATGTTCGCCACAGCGCGCTCGGGCTTGTCCACGTTGAGGCGGTGAGACATCACGTGAGGCTGCCTGAACGACAGCAGGGCCTGCACACATATACAAATGCATGTACAGTAAACACCACACATTATCTACATGCCAATTTGAACAATCTAAAGAAAAAAACATGTAGTAGAACAAATTACAATATGTAAAGAAACTGCTGCAAGTTAACTTTATTTTAAACATGAATCTTGGAAAAGCAAATTCAAAAGTGCTACTTTAGTTTGGTCAGTAGTAAAACAGCATTTGTGCACCATAAATGGCTTGCAGAAATGTAAGCCAACATATGCCACCCAGCAGATAAATAATATACAATTTCCTGGCATGCAAACCCTAGGCACCAGAATAAACATCTACAATGGTATCAATGCCAGTGGTTACTATCATAAATATGATTACTAGTAGTAGAAAATTTCCAGCTATAAAATTTTATCAGTGCAGAGTAAACACAGTGTCTTATGTTTTGAAGTTTTTTCAGATCAATACTTTCAATACTTTCCTTTCCTAGTGATATAGCTGCCTTGCAGCATTTTTAAATCAGATTAATGAAATTATTAAAGTTCCAGTTATCATCTTTTGCAGTCCTATAGAATATAATAAATTGCAAAACATTCATCAAATTTAAAATCAGAATACGTAATTAAATTGCAGAAATACCAAGTCTCTTCATTTTTTTGCATCACTTGGAAGAAAGAGAGCAATAAGTAGCAAAACCAAATGTCAAATTTGTCAAGTTGTGACCTCAGTGTGAGCCAGATCACACTAGAGGTAAATATAAGCCTCCCTAGCCTCAACAAAGGAGTTCCTAAGAGAGGAAGGAGGAAGGTATCATTTGGCATGGAGTTAAGGGAATGTGGAATGGATGCACAAGATGTATAGAAACAGTATGCAAGTTTAGAATGAAGTTTATGAAACAAGATAAGTTGAAGGAGAAAGTAGTAGATGCTAAAAAACAAGACAGCAGTGAACCAAATGAAGATAGTCTGAGCTGTAACAAAAACAAAAACTTATTCTAATGCTAGAAAAGGATAGCCTACCTAACCTTTAGCTTGGGACCTCACATATTCCCCAGTATAAGACAATTATAAAATCATGAAGCAGTAGAAGAAGCAATTCTAGGTTGAAAAGAGCTCAACTAAACACTGAATAGCAAAGACAGCATTGTGTTCTACTGTACGCAGTGTAACCATGTCATGAATAGTCAATAAAACTGGTGACCCAAGCATTTGAAATTTGTGGAAGAATTTCCAGAACCTGAGCCTTCCAATTAAATGAAAAACACTAAATTTTTTCTTGTATAGTGGGCAGTCTAGAAATTCCCAATGTATTGTGAATTTATCTTTAATAGATGAGTTTTGCAAGCACAAAATAATAAAGCCTCAACTGATGACCAAAGTTCTCACCACCCGTAATAAGACATCAAATTTTTAAGCTGTTGCTTAGCTAGCTCAGCAACATGTGGGCAAAAAAGTTTCTAAATTTCATTGATGGCATCAAGGTGGACCAAGACACTATTTTCTTCTTAACAAATAACATTAATACACTCATTAATATGAGTTTATTCAGATTTTCAAGAAATTTGGATCATATTTCAACAAAACTGAATTCCATCCCATGCTGCCAACAGATTCACACTCAACATCCGCAAAGTTCAAAAGTGTACATGGTAAAAAGTAACGAACTCCAAAGGCCCCCTAATGTTCATCTTATAGATTTGATTTCATACTCTAATTAGGCCAATCTATACATTATATTATGGTCATTGTCTAAAATTAAAAATGAAGCCATACTTGCACAACCTGTAAATTTTTCAGATTTGAATATGCATCTCTAATGTTCCTGTCTGATATGTAGCATTCACGACCCTGATCATGTCATCAAATAAATGTTTCAAGAAAAGAAAACTTGCCGCATTTGATATAGAAATCATCTAGTAATCAGCAGCCAATCTAAATAGATTCCACTCATGTATTCTGCTAATAAGAAAGCCATCATTGCAGAAAATACTAAAACTCTACATCCATAATAATAAAGGTATATGAATCACTCACAGCGACAGCTTCTCCATCCTGGTTGTAATGGGCATCATTGACCTGAAAAGTAGAAAATAAATAAAAATTTACATAATTAAATTTCTGACTATACAAGTTCAAGCAAAATTGACATCCAACCAATCAAGCTATCTTAAATGTTGCAGAAATATCAAACTCAAGGAGCCATTGAACAAAAAATGGCCACTCAATAAATGTTTGAAGCAATAAAACTGACAAAACAAAATATTAATAAAAAATGGGATAGATGGAAGTTTTAACAGAAAATACACTATGAACTTTATCAAGCCTTCATCATTTCATAACATAATCTTTCATCACCCAAGTTCAACAACACATCAGAAAAATACTAACACTTTGATCTTCAAAGATGAATTCAATTTCACATGCAAATAAATGTAATCACACACAAGCTAAGACCAATATGTAATGGCAATCTACATGAATGTCAAATAAAAAAGATTTATTCAGTTTTTTCCCACAAAATAGTATCTAAAGAAATTCTAAATGAAAATAAAACATTCTTGGAGTGGACTCAGATATAGAAAAATGAATCCAACTTCAAATCCCCATGTTTCTTTTAGTTCCACTTTCTATTTTACATATTTGTCCTCACTTGGTAACATTTATTTATTGGTATCATAAGATGAAGTAACATAGGAAAAAAAAGTGTTACACAGTTCCAGCGTCAGCAGAACTGAGCTAACAAATTTTAAGCCTAACCTCTCAAAAGTAGATTATGATATTTTTTCTTGACTTTTATAAGATTTACTCAACTTTCACACTGTATAGGAATTGGCTTGAGAGAAGACAAAAAGCAAGGGTAAGCAACTTTCAAACTTAAGACAAGTCTCCCATATAAGTAGAATAACTCTTTGTCAAACAAATAACTCCAGACTATCCGCTTTCAATACTAGACTAGTAAAAAGACAACAAAAAGATGACTAAATGAAAAAATGAATAAGTTATTGCACATTTTTTTATGTAATATAATTGTTCCAAATAATCTCTGTCCAATACAGAAGCCTACTGCTCTTGGACACATAGGAAAAAATGTAGTTCTCTTAAAGGTTAGCAATTTACATAAGATGTTCAAGAGTGGCCCCCAAATGAAGCAGAATTAATTTTAAAATATAGACAGTAGTATACAAGACCTGATTCAAGTAGTCATTAAGGGTCACATTGTGAGCCATGTTGCTGGTAAATTTACTACTTCTGCAAGAACTCACTATTATACATTCTGTAACGAAAGTAAATAGGATGATAAACAATGCATAAGAAATGGAATAATTTCCTGTAGTAATTTCAGAACCAGACTCAATATAATTTAACAATTGAGCTTTCAGAACAAAAATATTTGACTAATGCATTAGCATATAGTAATAGATGGTCAACATGCAGTTTAACCCATTCACAGAAATGAAAAATTCCGTTCCCAAGAATTACTAAAGGAACACATTCAAGAATGACATTCTGCTTGCTGATGCGTTATTTTCAAGATATAACAAGAATTGCTTTCAGATAGGAATGACATTATATGGTCGGTTGCTTAGTTGCTGCATTGTTGGGTCACGCCCACTTTTCTGGCGCGGGACACGCCCCCTTTTTGGCAGGAAAATAACAGCCTCAGTTTGGGTGAGTTAAGGTAAGCTATTTTAGGTTGATTAATGTTATTTTAGGTTAGTTATTTAACTAATCTAATACAACCTACCCTAACCTTACCCATTTTTATGTCAATACCGTATTACAGCATATTTACTTGTCCATTCTTTCACTTTTATATCCGACATTCTTATAACTTCAAAGTTGAATAATTTGAAAATAACGCATCAGCAAGCAGAATGTAATTCATGTAAAACAATCTTAAATATGTTCCTGTAGCGATTCTTAGGAACGTAATTTTTAATTTTCGTGAACGTATTAAACTGCATATTGATCTAATAGTGTCACTAGCATTTAGATACGTATTTTTGAATGTATAACAATCTGATCATTAAAGGACAGCGTCCCCCATACGGACCCTTTTTATTATTATTGAACCTAGAGCAATGAAATTTGGCATACTGAAAAGAAATGCAATTGGGAATCATTTGTCATTCGTGAAAAAATGCAATTTTCCCAATAGAAAACAAGATATTTAAAGAAAACGATATTTTTGGTGGGGTTTTTCAAAATGTATCTCCTCTGACAGTTTTTGAGTATAAGTGATGATTTTGGAATCATTGGACATGGAAAGACGTGGACATTCCAAAAAGTCCTATGCTCTTCCCCAAATTTCCAGTTTTAATGAATAAAAAAATTTTAAAAAATCAAGAGCAAATTTTGGTTTAAAAAAATGTGGATTTATGACGTCATAACTTTTGAACAAAAATTATTTGTGAACTCAATTAGGACTTTTTAAAAGCCCTCAACTTTCCACATCCAATGATACTAAAATCATCACTGTAGCTTCAAAACTGTAGGAGGAGATGCATTTCGAAACCTCAAAGTCCATTGTTTACATTTGTGAGCAAAACAAAGAAACATAAGCAATTTTAATTAAAAATTTTAAAAAAATTTTGGTTCAGGTTAGACCTCTGTAATCATTTGAGTAATACAGAGACATAGCAATTGGCAAAGCAATGTCACGCCATGAAGAATGTGCCAAGGGGGAGTTGTAACATGATAAAATACCACTCCCCCCTCCCCTCCCCCACATTCCTCAAACCCCTGTAGCGGGCGAACGAGTGAACGTACGTGTCTCATTTTTTCACAGGATATACCTGACCTCTTACACTTCCAATATCAGCAATAATCCCTATTTCTTGAATGATCTCAAAATCCTGGATTCCTATGGGGGATGCTGTCCATTGAACTTGAACTTGAAATTGAGGG
>JACJUY010017930.1:0-11379 GCA_014220935.1 Platorchestia sp. MABIK | reverse complement strand
GGGGGGGGGGGGGGGATTTAATGCCCGTAGCACCATAAAATTTTAGGGCACAACAATCCATCACCTAAGGATCCTTCTTCAACATAAAAGAAAAAATGGCCCACCGGGCTGACAGTGGCCTGGTAGGGGCCTGGGCTGATTCCCTTAATCCATGTCAGTGATATAGACGCCCGATTACTCCACTCCTGCGCCTCATCCTTTGCGGATGACACGAGAATTTTCAAGGAAGTGGCCAGCGAGCATGATTACGAGGCCCTGCAGCGGGACCGTAACAAAGTCTAATTAAGGCCCTTATACACGAGCGCTCTTCACCGGCACCGATCCTTATGAGTGTCGCTTAGCCCCGCCCACTGCAGCTGAGCCCCCCCCCACTGCAAGCCAAAATGACCCTAATTTCGTGAGCGGCACCGATCCTTATGACCGTCACCGTTATATCAAGCAAGTTAGATATTTTCCCTCGTGAGCGTCAGTGATAATGAACGGTGACGATGAAAAGCGCGCGTGTATAAGCTCGGCAGCGATAATTCAGACGCTGCGAAGGGATATTGTGACGATGCCGCACTCTCTGTGGGCATGTGATGAGGTTTCCATTTTGATTAATAATTACAAGCAGTATTACAGTATTTAAATACTTTAAAGGATTAAAAAAAATTTTGGGGAATACTTCTGCCATTATGTAATTATATGAGAATTTAAATAATTTTTCGATTTATTTCATTACAGAGCATTTAAACACTTTCAAAGTAGTTAAGTGTATGTTTTACCATTTAATAAAAAAAAAATCAGAGCAAAATCGGCAGAAAAAGACATGTTCATCAGTCAAATGATAATATATCTTGCAAGAATCATCAACAGAACCAAACTTGTTACAACGTGTATTGAAAGTATTGTACGTGCATTGACAGGCATCCTTTAAATATGATAAAGTAACATATTTTACGATGTATATGGCAAGGATTTGATATGTATTTAAAGGCTTTTCCGAGTAATTAGCATTTCAATACTATTTTAAAATGTATTTGTGTAAATATTTAGTATTGGTATCCGTTCAATACTTTTTTGGCAAGTATTTAGTATTTAAATACATTTGAAATAGGGGTGCCAGTCTCTGATCACATTTCAGCCGCTGTGATCGAACCCTTCCGTGTATAAGCTCAGCGGTGACCGTTCACGCTCACTGCTTGCTGTGGGCGGGGCTTAATGCCGCTCATGATGATCGGTGACGGTGAAAAAAGCGTGCGTGTATAATGGCCTAAGAATGGGCCGAGGTGAATAATATGTGCTTTAATGAGAGCAAACTCGAGCTCCTTCGTTGCGGTCACCATCCGGATAATACCTTCCCCTACACAACTGCTGGTGGGGAGGTAGTGGAGAGGAGGTCATCGATCAGGGATTTAGGCATGATAATAGAGGACGGAGGAAGCTTTGCAAAGCACGTAGACTCGGTCTCAAAAAAAGTGGCGAGGCCAACTCGAATGGATCCTTCGGACGTTCCGTGCCCGGGAAGCAGCGGCCGATGCCTTTGTATGGGGCACTGATGTTGCCCTTGGCCGAATATTGCTGCCAGTTGTGGAATCCAATTGCGACGGGTGAGATCCAGAGAGTGGAGGCAATTCAGAGAACGTTCACGTCGAAAATCGTCGGAATGGAGCGGTTTAACTACTGGGAGAGGCTCCAGAGGCTCCCTGCAGCGACGACGTGAGCGGTATTTAATAATTTACACCTGGAAGATGCTGAAGGGAATGGTACCGAACTTTGTTGACCCGAGTCTGGCGTTGAGAATTAGATAGCATCCCCGATTGTGGAGGTTATGCGTCGTTCCGCCGTTCAACAACAGGGCTCTAGCCAGCGTGAGGATGCGCCATGAAAGATCTTTTTCGGTTATTGGTCCAAGACTTTTCAACTGCCTCCCAATCGAACTGAGAGAGTCCCGTGGGAAACTGGCAGCCTTCAACTCAAGATTGGGGTTGAAATATATACGCAATGCGTGTAGCAGTTTTTAGATTCGGATAACCGAAAGTAGAAACATCAGACGTTGTAAAAACACACGCACTGTGCTTGGTTATCAGTTATAAGCCGGACAGCATTGGAGAAGGATGGAAGCGTCTACTGATCTCGTTCGCGGCTGTTTGCAGTACGACTTCAAAGTGGCCTTCTCAGCAGCTGCATTAAGGCATCGCATATGTCAAGCGTTTGTGGATAGTGCTGTGAATGAATGAACTGTAAGGCGGGTGTTTCAAAAATACACGTTGGAAGATCTGTCTCTTTGTGTCGAGCCTTGCAGTGGACGACCACAGGTCTTGAATGACGGAGTCCTGAAAGCGACCATTGAATAGGACAATCCTCTTACGTGGGGCGAACTTGCAGGACAGTTCAACGTTTCCGATGAAACAGATATCACCTGCACCGACTAGGTAAGGCGTACAAACTGAGCAAGTAGGTTCCGCACACGCTGTTGGAGGTCCACTAGAGACGAGTGGAAGTCTGCGTATCACTGCTTTCTCCCCACCGTACCGCATCCTTATTCAATCGAGTGCTTGCCAGTGATGAAAAGTGGATTCTGTACGAAACTCTCAAGCTTTCCAGACATTGGTTGTCACCCCAGGATGCTATCCCTCTGTTGTGTCGTACTATTGGCACTACTAGAGGTATTGTAGCAGAAGCTTTAACTTCACTTCAGTTCCCTAAGCCGCAAACTCGGGAGAAGGATAAGTATACGCACAGCAACGCTCCTAATAATGTACTGATTCCATCGGTGACAGACCTTCCTTGAAACTAGCAGTGCCCGGAAGTCAAACAAGGACCTTCCGGTGTTTGTAAAACGTGGCAGAGGCAAGGCACCATAAAGGACTTCTGTCGGTCAGTTCCGGCCGTTTATGACTTATCCGGCTCCGAGACATGCGAAACCTAGTGAGACAAAGACATCCGGCGGTGCTCCCTTTACGAGGCACATCCTGAGATATAACACCCTCACACTGCAAGACCGCCTATGCACCCACGCAAGATTATGCGTTGTGTCTGACGTACAGGTTGTCAAGTGGTTCATTATGAACTGCTAAAAGCAACGCGTTGGCCAAATGGTCACTGAAGACCTATACACGCAGCAATTGGAACGTGTGCAACAGGCATTGTGACTGAAGGAGCCAGCACTGGTGAATCGCAGAGGTGTACTTTTCTTCCGTGACAACGACAGGCCGCATGTCGCGCGAGTGGTCAGGGATACCATTCAGCAACTTGGGTGGGCGACTTAGTGCCATCGACCTTATTCACCTGATATTATGCCATCCGATTACCACCTCTTTCTCATCCCTGGAAAATCATCTTCGTGGGGAAATCCTTCACCAATGAAGCAGACTTACACCAAGCCCACATGTGCCTTTTTGCATTCGAAACCAACGAGTTTCAACGCATGGGAATGGAACAGCTAGAGACACGTTGGCAAAAGGTGCTGGATGCCGATGGTAATTACTTCGAAGACAAAATACACGCTACACATACTGTGGAACGTTTTCTTTTTTCTTCGAAAACGGACAGAACTTTTTTGGTTACCTTGAACATCTGGAATAAATTGTTATGTGTTGTTTCCACTCATTTTTTTGTATTAAGTTTATTGGGATCTTTTTCTATATTCATGTTCCTGGGGATTTGTTCCAGGTTTGACTGAATGCGGCTCTATAACTTTGGTTTATTTGTCTCCTGAGCCGAAGGATGCGAGTGCATAGGTGTGAATTTGGGCCGACTGTTTGAATATATTTTACAGTGTCTTTCAGCTGAATTCGAAGGAGTCGCATTTCATGGTTTGGTAATATGCCTAGTGCAGATTTGTAGCTAATGGTGGGTATGATGAGATTGAAAACTCGTTGTCTTCTGTCGTCCATTCGTCGAGGCAGGCGCCTGTTTCTTCCTGTGTAGGATTTTGTTTCTTGCGCACTAGAGCATTTGCAAAAACTTTCTGTATATCCTCCAATTTGCAAAATGAAACGATTTTCCCTGGCTAAATATGAATTTGAAGAGGGCCAGTTGATATGGTGCAGTCACTGGAACTGGCGTTGGGACCTGGTTTGAGTACTACATCATGATGAGAGTAGTAAATATTAGAGCTATATCTGGTGTTGTGCTAGAATTTTGTGTAATAAAGGTGGGGAAATATGGTCCGATGTGCATGCACTATCCCTGTGTCAAAAGTCTTTTCGCGCGGTGCATGCTTGGCATTTATATAGACGATCAAATAGACTGGTGGGGTTCCTATTTAATTTCCTATTAAAATCTATGGAGTTGTTTCTTTCTCTCGAGGAATGCAAGATGTTTTTATTGCCACGGGTCCTTGTGCTGTTTCTATTGTTATTGCAATCATGTCCGATTCGAAGTTGTCAATAAGTCGGCATTATATATTTTTCTTTACTGCAATGGCTCCTCCTGCATTTTGTTCGGCTCCTACGTTTGTTGTGAAAGTTCTATGGTTGAATGTTTTAATATTGCTGTCTGGCCCTGAGTGTTCAATGATTAGAATATTTAACGCTATTTTGTTTGCATTCCAATTCTGAACATTATGCTGTAATATCGTTAGTTTGTTGCTTTGTCTCATCCACCTGACGGAATTTCTCCGTTTCTGGTCTTCAAATAGGCTCTATGCGTTATGGTTTCGAATTCTTCGCAGTACTAGTAATGGAGTGTTAAGGATTTCTAGTGAATTTGTCGTGACTTAAGACTGTGGATTCTTGTTCTTGAGTTTCAATTTATCAGTTTTATTCACGTCCAGAATCTTCCTAGAATCAGCATCTTGAACTCTGAATTTCAGTTCAAATTCCTTTTTATTGAGTTCATTAAAATACCATCTCAGGGATGGATTCTGTGGGATTGGATGTTTGTCACAGTCACCTGATTCGATAGATTTGTTTAGGATGGGTCTCGTCTTCGGGTGTCTTTCTCCACATTTGATCCACATTTGATCACTGATTTTTATTTTGATCGGAGGATCTGATGGGAGTTCAAGTTATAATAGTTTTTGAGTAGTTTGAAATGATTCTAACGGAGTTTCGACCCGTGGCTGAGTGTGAACCTGGTACGAACCAAGGGGGTGAATCTTAGGTTTGGTTGATGTGTCCCCCTCAATACATGATTCTCTCTCTTCTCGAGCGTCGTCCTCTGACTGAGTGTCAGTATTTGTTGTTCTCTCTTCGCTCTCTGTAACTATGTGAAAATCCTGGTCTGGTGAGTTTGTGTAGAAAAATTAAATATAGCCTCTGAGTCCAGGTCTTCGAATTTTGCATCAATATTAAAGTTGAGTTTTGAGTTTCTTGAAAGAGGTGCTGCATGTCCTTCCTTCCCAGCCAATTAACTAGTTTGATGACATCAGTGTAGTCTTTTATCTTGACTACCTCTGAGATGTAAAGCTCTTGGATTTCATGCTGAATTTCGGCGGGTTGCCTCTCCCCAACGTAACTATCAATCTAGCGCGCAAAAATTGATCTTTTTTCTCTGAGATCGGGTGGACCTATGGGTTGTAGGTTGATTTTTATAAGTGCATCCATTCCTTGAGTGATGCAAATTAGTCAACAGTACCCGGGTCATTCATCACTGCATAGAACACCATTCTGATGTCTGTGAGTCGAATTTAAGGTGCTTCTAGCTCCGGAAAGGCAGTTTTGAACCCATTTTACCGTTCTACGTCAACTTGTGGTTCAACGAGTTGCATTTGGACTCCGGTTTGTGAATGCTTGTAGTTTTTTGTAGAGTGCGTAAACATTGCTTTCTGGTTTAGTTTGAGTGGGTGGACAGTTTTGGGAGGGCTCCCTGGGTAGGCGCTGAAAATTGCCGCGCCCAGGGGCCTCCCTCGTGTGGCGAGGTTTGACATACGCACGAACTATGACGATTTAAGCAAAAAGTAGCAGAAAATTAATAGAAAAGTAAAGACAGGGATTGAGGATTCTCTTACCTCCCAGGGGTAGACACCACCGGCAGTACTCCCCGACGACCAACAAAACTCGATAAAAAACTTTGTCTCCTTAAGCATCAAAACTGGCCGAAGCCACTCCCCAAGTAAAGCCACAGAATACGCAGAGAATATCTCTATGCAGCTGCTGTCACTGTGACCATGAGGTAACTAACGAAAGACGGGGAGAGGGTGGATGCACCATAATAAAAGAGAAGAAAAATAGAGAGTTTGGCCAGAGTATACCGGTAGAGGCAGGGTAAGAAAAGGATTGAGATAGAAGAAGAAAACGGGCAAGAAAAACTAATTATTTGGTGATCTTGATGTCTTGGTTTGATAGACATGCTCCTTGAGGTACTCCTGTTTGCAATGTGAAAAGGGGGCCTATGTAATTTCCTATCCTGATTGATGTCGTTCTGTCAGTCCCGTAGTCAACTAATGTGCGCAGGAATAACCGGTGAATACCAGATTGGGTGAGTTTGAACATGAGGCCTGTGTGCCATACTTTGTAGCATGATTTGATAACGTCACGGAGCACTAGATCAATGGTATGTTTGTTCGCTAAGCTGATTGATAATGTTTCTGTAAATGTTGTCGAAACGGTGTGGGTTTCTCTGCTCTTCCTGAAACCCTGCTGTCTATTGTTGTATAGGTTTTGGAGTTTTACGGGATCAGTAAGCCGGTCTAAAATTAGTCTAAATTTGCCATGGATGTTTAATAAGGGAATTGAGCTGTAGTTTTGTACCTGTTTCGAGGATGTAAAGGGTTTTGGAAGAACTATCATTAGAGCATGTTTGAGGCTTCCTGGAAAATAACCTATAGAATATGAGTTATTGAATACGTATACCAGATACCTGAGCATGTTCTTCGATAGGTTCTTAAGTTGCTATGTGGTAATGCCAGTGGGAGCGGGGCTTTCTATTTAAACGATCTTTATATCTGGATGAGTTGTTATACGTGTAAAATGAAGTGGGTCAAGTCTATTTATAATGTTTGTATGAAATGGTATCACTTGGTGCACTATGTTATTCATGTGCTCTTTTATTTCATTCAGATGGTCTATGTCGAAATCTTCTTCATAGTCCTGCTCTGAAAATATAATACTCCAGCATGATAAGGGCTTCGGGGTATTAGTCGTTCTTATTGTAATTGGCCCTTGATTTATGTATTTAGCTACCATCATGTCGGAATTTAAATTATCGAGTAGTTTAAATGCGTTTTGCTTAATTGCTCATGCTATTCCTGTGTGTAGTTCGTTTTACTTATTCACCTAAAATCCAATGTAGTTAAATATTTTCATATTTATCTCCTCGCAAACTATGATTGTTAATTAGTATAAAATCTGGTTCTATGTTATTATAAATGTTAAATAGAGATATCTTATTTGAGCTCCAAGATTGTTCATTGTGTTGCAATACTGTCAGTTTGCGCAAGTTCATTTAGAGGAAGTGACTTTTTCAGGTTTTTACTTGCTGTAAATAGGGATTGGTGTCTTGAGAGCGCCAGGAATTATTCTTAAAGCATTATGTTGATGTTTGTTCTTGTGAATTTAACTCGTCTGGAGAATATGCATTCCAGTTATATTGAAAATTTAATTTCCTGTTCTGAGAATTTGAGTCCTACGTCATTATCATTGCTCTGTTCTTCTTAGTACCAGTCAGCGCTCGGTTCCTTTGGGATTGGTGATCTGTCTTGAAAGTTGCAGTATACTTTTATAGGGTTGTCATCTTTAGTGCCAGTTACTATGGTCGAGGTTTTCCATTCTTTGCTTATCCTTCTCTTCTGTCTTAATTCGGTTTCATTGTCTGCATCCTCTGTTTGGGTTTCTATAGAAGTTTCTAGTGAGGGGTGTTTGTGCGTTATTACTTGCGTGGATTCAAAAGTTTGGTTATCGACGTTATCATAGTAAAAATTAAAGATGGCTGATGAGTCACGGTCAGAAGTGTAATGTCAATTTCAAAATGTTCTTTGAGTGATTTTAATAATGTCCCCGAATTTTTTCGATCTGTCTAGGGTAGCGATGTGTGCTTCTAAAATGAGGGCAGTAAGTTTGATATGTGTTTGACTAGAAAGTGTTAGAGAATGTTGTGGCTGGTTTGTTTGCTGTAAAGCCTGTTTCGCTGTTTTTGCACACGTATTCTGAGTTGGCTGTTGTTGTTTAATCTGCTCGTTTTCATGTTTTTGTATGATAATATTCATCCTGTATGGACAACTAGCTGATAATGTTCAGTGTGGGTCATGACAGTTGACCCATTGCTTTAGGGTATTGATTCATTATTGTATTGGTATTGTGATCTTGTGCTGAGCATTCTGAAAAAATTGTGGTCTCCTGTGTACATTGGTAAGTTAGATGCTCCTCAAATTTGTAACATTTGTAGCATATCAACAAATGGGTGTATTGCTCTTGATCGCATTGATATGAGGTGATTTTTGTATGGTACATGTAAAAACCTTCTCTCAGGATTCGATGAGCAGTTAGGGTATCTGTTACGATTTTGATCAAGTGGGTGTAGTAGTATTTTGATATCAGTATCTTTTTTCCAAGTGTTTAGGTTTTCGATTTCTTCTTTGATCTTTTCGGAGGGTCTAGCTCCAGTACCAGAATCAATTAGCCTTACAAACGCTGTTCGTTTAGGGGTCTACAGGTCTCGATCATATTGTTGCAATTAGTTCCAGATCTTGTTTGCATGTTCATGCAGCAATATATTAATGGGAGGGGCATTTAGTTGATTGTGTGGGTATTCGGATGGTATTGCATCTGTTAGATGGGTGCATGAGATGAATCTGAGTTCTCGGTTTTGAACTTTTTACAATTTGGATATTGCTGATGCCGATGCTGTGTGTAGGGGGTATAAACGGGTAAATTAATAATGATCGTACGTAGGCCACGTATAGTTTCCGTTTGTTTTTTGTAGATAGATGAGTAAAACGGTAAATTTTTTGAGATTTTTGTAAGCTATGGTTTGTCTAATGGAGGCTTGTGATATGCCTTGTGTGTATTTATGTTCAGTCCCAGGACTTTCCCTTCATTTGTGTACGGTATTGCTTTGTTGTTTATCGTTATTTCAAATGTTTTTCTTCTATTGATGGGGATTATAGCAAATATACTGCTGTTGGTTAATATTTTCCATTTCCTTTTGAACGAATTTATCTGTTCTATTGCTCTTTTGGTTGTGGCTGTTGCGTACCTTGGTGAATATTTTCCGGCTGTGATCTGGGTAATATCGTCTGCAAAACAAGTGTAATCTGTTTTAGGTAGCGGTGGTGGTATATCGTGAGTATAGAAGCTGAAAAGTGTAAGGGACAGGCATGCTCCTTGGGGTACACCTGTGCACAATGTGAATTGCGGCCCTATATAATTTGCTATTCATGTTGACGCTGTTCTATCATTGAGGTAATTGTTCACAGTCCGGAGGAATATAGGGTGAAGATTGATTTGCGATAATTCGAAGATTAGTCCTGAGTGCCATACCTTGTCGAAAGCTTTTTTGACATCTCTTAAACAAATGTCTATTGTGAATTTCTGGGCAAATTTGATGGAGATTGTTTCATGCAGGGTTGCTAAAGCTGCTTGTGTGCCTCTATTGCATTTGAATACGTGTTGTCTGCTATTGAAATGCTTATGAATTGTAAGAAAATTTGTCAACCTATTTTTTAAAGTTGTTTCTAGTAACTTACCATGTACATCCAGAAGGGAAATTGGTCTGTAATTTTGGACTGATTTTTGGGATGAGTTAGGTTTTGGGAGGAAAATCATTATGCTATGTTTTAGGTTGTCCGGGAAATAACCAGGTGATATACACATTTTTGAAAATGTTGCTCCTGGCGCTTTCTGTTTGAACGGTCGCAGCGCCTTTAATCGTTCTTATATTGTAATAGGTGGAAAATGTATAGAGTCCAGTCTGTTGATATTTCCAGTCCGGTATGATTTAATGGTATTCGCTATGTTGTTCATTTGTTCTTTTACTATTGCTATGTGTTCTCTGTCAAAGTTAGGTTCGTCCTGTTCTGTGAATATTTCTTTCCAGTGATCTCTGAAGATGGGTTCTTTTTATTGAGGAGTATGTAACTGCTTTTTGTTATGTTCTATGTATGGTATTTGTTGTTTGCCGTTGCCGCCCATCATCCTCTTGCAGGAGGACCAGAACACCTTCGAATCCTCCTGCAGTTCAAGACTTTGAATTAGATCCTCTCAAGTTTGATGATATTTTCTTTCGTATATTTCCTGAAGCTGGGTTCTGATTACGGTCAGGTGTCTATTGAGTTGTATGGAAGGGCCGTATCTACATATTGCATTGTTTGTTGATATTGTGCTTGTAATTGCAGGGTTTCATGGGTTGGTTTGATTCGTGGAATGATTCTTTGAGTGATACGTGGAACTGTTACGTTGGTGGCGTCCAGTACGTGTTTTGTCCATATATCCAATATTGATCTATTTCTTTAAGCGTTGGGTCCTGTTTTGCAGGGGGCGTGACTGTTGAAAGTATCTGTCTATAGGCTTTCCAGTCTGCTTTATGAAATGTCTTCTAGGTTTTATAGGAATTTGTTCTGGATTTACCGATATTGTTGCTATCATGGGGATTTGATCTGATGGAGTGATTGGTCCAGGCTTCAGAAAGAGATGTTTCCCCCTGTTTTTCAAGCGTGAGTATCCTTTTATATTGTGTGCTGCGTTAATGTCTCCAAGAAAGTAGGTTGGGTGAGTTCTATTGAAAAGTGTGTGGAAGTCTATGAAATGTAGGTAGTCCGTTCGCGGGGGTGTATATGTAGTACCGATAGTGATTGGTCCCCGAAGCGTATCTATTGTTACTGCCATCATGTCTATATGAAAATTTTCATGAAGCCTGTTTGAAATACTTTTCTTGAGTGCTATTGCGGCTGCTGCGTGGTGTTCGGTCAACTTATTTGAATGAAATGCATTGTAATTGAATATCTTAAAGCAGTGGTTCTTAACCCCTCGGTCGCGACTCAAAGTTATCCGCCAAGCCATTTCATTGGGTCGCTAAGAGTTTGTGTAAAATAATCATTAAAACCCTTAATAAAAACTTTTTATTGCTATGGAGGCTTAGGTCGCGGCAATTATTTTGGGTAAATTTTGGGTAGATTAAGGGTCACTGGCAAAAGATTAGATTATTAGATAGTTTAAGCCTCCCTATCCTCAACAAATGAGATCCAAAGAGA
Organism: Platorchestia sp. MABIK; assembly: GCA_014220935.1. Taxonomy (NCBI): domain Eukaryota; kingdom Metazoa; phylum Arthropoda; class Malacostraca; order Amphipoda; family Talitridae; genus Platorchestia; species Platorchestia sp. MABIK. The sequence continues at coordinate 266 of JACJUY010017930.1, read as the reverse complement.
GGAAGCAAGAAGGCACCATTTAGTATGGAGTTTAAGGGAACGTGGAATCTATGCAAAAAGGGCATAGAAACCGTAAGATGAGAAAGAAGTTCATGAAACAAGATCAAAGTTATTAAAAACTTAAAAACGAAGAAAATTCCAAGGAACTTAATTATATTTAATTGGAAAACGTTTCGGAGTCCAGCTTCATCAGTTCAAAAATACAATTCATTATGTCTGCAATAAAAGAAGAAACAAAAAATGTTGTAGACAGTCATTAAAACAGA
>JACJUY010017913.1:0-15497 GCA_014220935.1 Platorchestia sp. MABIK | reverse complement strand
CGATTACTCATACACGACAAGCGCTTTTATGTGGCTCGGTACACGAATACACGAAGGGCGGCACAAATGTTTCATTCAATGTTCATTCACTTATTCACTTAGTTGATGATGTCCGACAATATGGTGTACTCGACTCTTTTTCTGCCTTTCCATTTAAAAGTTTCTTAGGCAGAATGAAGAGAAGAATAAGATCATCTAATTCTCCATTAGCACAAATTAGCAGAAGAATAAATGAGGGTTATAAGTTTTCTAATAATAATCAAATTAAATCAAGAGGAATAACTGTGAATAACCATAGAATAATTCCAAATCAATTTAAAAATTCTTGCATCCTACTTGAAAACAAAGAATTTGGTTTGGTTATAAATGTTACAGGAGACTGTATTACTATAAAAACTGATGAAAATCAAACCTGCTGCCAAATATCGAACTTCTTCCTCACTCTTTGATATTTTTATTGTTGGCGAAAGTTCTGAAACCAAAATAATTAAAAGAGGCAACATCGATAGAAAATGTTTGATCCTACCCTTCAAGAAAAAGTATATTGTACTTCCTCTTCTATGAATGTGGATGTCTATGTTTTAGTCTTTTATGTGCTTTGTTCATTTTAGGCTTATGTTCTTGTGTTCATTCTGTGCATTAGTTAGGTTCTCATATTTCTGGCATAAATTTTCATGTTACAATTTCATTCACACTGCAGTTTGTGGGCCATGTGAATTTTTTGTTTAATTTTTATTCATTGACAGTTGGGCTTCATTGCTTTCTTAGAATCTGTAAAATGTTCTCAATTGTGTACTTTGAGAAGGAAAACACTGTAGAAGGTGTTCCAACTTCTTGGCTTCAAAAACTTGATAATGAACAGTATTGTCGTTGGCCTGAAAAGCAATCCATGGATAAAATAGCAAAAATGATTAAAAAATGTGAACCACCATCAAATAACTGGTGCTGTATTAAATGCCGAGTTATATCAGCGGCATCTACTTACAAAGAATGCAAACAGAAATCAAAAGAGGCTTCAGACCAAAGTGCCACAGAACCTAACAGTGATGGTGAACTTCTTGAAAGTGCAAATAGTGCTAGCAGTGACACCAGTAGTGATGATGAAGTGCCCCAGCCTCCCCAAAAAATGAGAAAAAGAGACCAGTCTAGACCTTCTAAAAAGGAAGCAAAATTAAATGTTGGTGAAATGCAAGCTTTCGTTCATGAAGAATTGAAAGACAGTAAAACACAAATTGTGAAGAAACTTGAAAAGTGTTTTGATAAACAAGTGGAAGCCTTCGGAAAATTACACAAAGACATTCTTGACCTTAAAGAAGAAATAAAATTGCTAAAAAGAGTACACAGAGCAACCGTTACTCCTATCCCTGACCCAACCACATTTCCTCAATTACCACTTGAAACAATGAAGAACGTAGAAGATTTTTAAGCAATTCTTAATGATGATGTTCAGAAACAGAGCTTGATTAGCATGCTGGCAAACTTTAGTGGTGCTAGTATAAATTCAACTGTGCATCAAATTATGAAGAAAGTTTTAAAGAATGAAGTCGCAGTCCAGTTCTCCATGCATGGTAAAGGAACAAAACGGCAGTTCATAGAGTTGAAGCTCTGCTCCTGCATACGTGGTACGTACCTTTCATTGTGCATTGCTTCTGTTTAGCGACTAAATTTTAACATCAATTTTAATACATCAACTATTATGATCCTCGACTAATAATTTAATGTTAATATGCCCCTACACAATAACTGCCTCAAAATTTCTTACTAAATAGGTCATCTCTACCAACCTACTGTGTGAATACTATTGCAAGCACATAAATGAAATTTATATGAAGGATAAGCAGGGTGTCTACTAGGTAGTAAAAAGTTGTAAAATTTGGAAAGTAGTAAAAAAGTAGTAAAAAGTAGTAAAATTTGCCTCAGAGAGTAAAAATTTGTGAGGTAGAATAATTCTCTGATAATTTAAAGTAATGTTACATATGTACATTGAGTTTAAATACATAAAATTTTTTAATTGATTTCTCTCATAATCAGAAATTTGCATCGGTTTATGGGAAATATTCCTGTAAAGCAGGATGTAATTTTAGGATTAGAGGACACAAAATAGAAAAAAGTTCCAATTTTTTTTGCGAACGACATAAAAATAGTGCACTTTTTCTTCTCATTCAGTTTGATCTGAAAGTTATCAAGTGGTTTTATGATGGAAGGTTCATTTGAGCCATTTCATTATTGACAGCTTATTGAGAGAAAACAATTAAAAACGACTTTTGCTTTGATGCCGTAATCGAGGTTTCACAAATCGTATAAATGTAAATTAAAAGAATGTAATACCAGTGACTATGCATTGTTGAAAACCCTTCTATTAGTGCGCACTCACATTGAAATACAAGCTTAGGAACTTGCAATATTAGGAATGAATATTGAAAATAAAATAAGGATTTAAAAATAGTGCATTTATGACCCTGAGGTCAACATTTGACATCTTTTATTCTTATGTATCAAATATGCATTAAACGATCTCGAAAAAAATGAAAAAGCCTAGCTACATATTTTCTCGTGGAAGTATATCAAGTGGCTTTGATTAAAATATGTTAGTCAAGTAAAATAATTTGTATTTTATTACAAATTACGATTCTTTTAATGTAAAACGTCTTGTGAATATTGAGCTTTTATATTTTATGAATAAACATTAAACAACTGGCCAAAATTTTTGAATAGGTAATTGTACCTATCACTAAATAACTACTACATTTAATTATATTTCATCTTTAGTGGATGCAGTTGCTCGTGGGATATAAAGCATAGTTGGCATAATTGTTCTTTTTGTGCACTTGATGCTCAAAAATTAGAGTATTTTATTCACAAAAGTAAGCACAGAAATAAGATTATTCTCAATTATGTCCTGTTTTTCAGCACCTACTACTTTCTTCTTCAACTTTTATCTTGTTCCATGAACTTCTTTCCCAACTTACTGTTTCTATGCTCTTTCTGCATCGATTTCGCATTCCCTAATATCAATACTAAATGGTGCCTTCCTCCTTCCTCTCTCCGATACGTTTTTTTAGCGGTTAGGGAAGCTTGAATAACCTATAATCTAATCGAATCTGAACCTTTGGTATCGCATATATTATTGACTCTAATAACTCATAATAGGCTGATTACCTACATCTGGACATTTGGACTACATTCATTATGTAAAAAAACAGGTAGTAAATTTTTGCTGTAGAAGGTAGTAAAAAGTAGTAAAATTTGAAAATGAAAAATCTGTAGACACCCTGACCCTGATAAGAACATATTTGAACTTTGTAAAATTGTTTTTATTTATTTGTTTTCCATTTAAATTTCCTTGAAATGAGGCGTACAAATCCCTAGATTTTCAGTTCCAGTGTTTTCTGGAGAACTCATGCCCTTTTTCTACATGTGATAAAAATTTCAAATAAGTGTTTTTGGATGTAAAACGACTTCCTGAATCTAACGGAGTGCTTGTTTTTTACTATAAAAAATGGAAAAGTTATACAATATTTTGAAGGAAAATAAGAAATAGGAAATATTCACCCCATTTTTTTTGTTTGTTGAATATAGCTCATTTGAATTACATTGAATGAACATTTCTAACGGTTGGTTTTTGCAGAAGCTGCTTTGAGGTCACCAGCTGGCAAAACTGCTCATGCATCGGAAGTAAACAAGATAATTGCACTGAATCTAACAAATGCTAAAGATCGGATTGCCGGAAGAAAAAAGTCCTGTGAAAGAGGGGAAAATCCTCGAGTAGCCTGCGAGTAGCTGGCTAGTTGAGACAAAGCTAATTATAAGGCTAATATTCTTTTGCGCTGAATTATTTTGATTACTCAATGGAGAGGAAGGAAGTTGTAATGAGTAGCAAATTATTTTATGAACTTGATTTTAAGGTGTGAAGGTGTTTCAGTGAATTTTATTTTCAGTCAAGGAAAAGCAACGGTTAAAATAGATTTATAGGTATTAGAGGAAGTTAAATCGAATAGAGACGTATTGAATGAACTTAATCTTAAGTTGTGAAGTTATTCACTGAACTTTAGTTTTAGTCAACGGAAAGCAATGGTTGAATAGAGTTTTAGATANTCAATATATTATTATGGTACTGATGCATCACCGTACTCTGGTTGCAACAAGAGGTTATACATTCTCATTTTTTATCACACTATGGCTTCGGTGTATTTTCATGCAAATGCCTCTTTATCTCAACGCTCTTCCATTCTTTCTGATGACGTTCCTTCAAATGCACAAAACCGGTCGTGACAGCCTTCGAAGTCATCAACAGCATACATTTTTCCTTCAAGTGTGGAATGACGAGGGTTATTGTCAATAATTTGTGGGTATTTGACATATATGAAAACAAAATTTTTGAGTTATGGAAAATGTTCTTGAAAAAGTTGGAGGAGTGAATTTCTTCAACTATGATACACCAGGGCAAAACGGCGTACCTTGTGAGTCTATGCAACATAATTGTTTGTTTCACTATCATACAGACGAAGAAGGGTTGGATCCAAAAACAACATCACATATGCTCTTTCTCAAACATTTTTTAAATATCAATGGATGGTTTTCCTTACAAAAACCTTAAAATATCCTCACGTTGGGTGCCAAAAATTTTCAGATAACATTTGTTTGAAAACGTATGATCTGAAAAATTTAAAATGCAATTAAGCAATTAAACTTTTATATCCAACAAAGTCATTTCATTCAAAATTTTTTGAATAAAATTAGGCCACCAGCAAACACTCAGCTTATTTTGTCAGCAGTTTTATCAAATACACGAACAAATGTAAACACGGTTATAATCGTGCAGCATGAAAAAAGCCGTAGCCTACCTTAAATTTTCAGACCTGGAAAAGAACTTGCGACCAATAAAACACTGTTCAGAATGGCACTTTATCGACAGATGAACGCTACTTCGAACCAGGACCGACCTCAACATGCAGAATGGCATGCTTTGTTAAACGCGAGAAGGAAAACTAGGGAGTCGCTAACTTGAGGAAGCCCTTGGATTAACGGACAAAGAGGTTGGAAGGTATGCAGGACCATCATGAAAAATTTTCAAAATGGCCATTTCAACGTATCTTCTTTTTCGACGATGCCCTTGTAATATACAGTTAAAACGACTTGGAACATCACTAATGCAAAAATTAAACGAGGAATTATTTGATTTACAAACGATCCTTTACCCTAGCATGGGTTAATTAAATCTCTCGAATCATCATTTATTAAATACCGTCTATTATGAAAACAAAAATTAAATTGTTCAGTGAAAGTAGGACTATTTAATGGTATTTACTTACAGGTATAAGAAGTTTGTTTCCATAATAATCTATTGTTCGTGGTTTTCGTAGGTTTTCAAGTGCTTTCTTTTTGTTTGTAAATTATCCTAGCGTATTTAGCTCGTCCATTCCCATTCCGGGTTTATTTTTTTAGGCTCATATTCATTCTGGAATGTTTGAAAAACAAACAGCGTTGCAATTTTAACTTGCAATAATATTCGACATTAAAGGCGTTGATGCTGAGAAGTAAAACTCCTTTGCTATGGAGACTTCGTCCTGCGGTCTCGTGTGAGATGCCAATTTCTGAGATCTAATTTGATGCTAAATAGTTAGTTTGGCAAGGGCGACGAAGACACTCTGAAAGAAATTTTGGCCTCTCTAAGTGCCTCATGGCTGTTCAGGTGTTTGTCTCAAAGGTAGCCAGAACATCGCAAAGAGAGAACAGATGTCTCATCAGAAGGGCAACTCTTAGCTGAGCGCTAAGTGTCTCAAAGCAAGGTGTTGATCGTTCGTTCGTTCGTACGCAAACACAATGTGATAAGTACGATCACAAAACATTTGCTAAATAGTGTACAAGTACACTGCTTGTACTTAAGTATAACATTTAATGGCAACTCCTTTGCTAATTGTTCAAATATATAATCGATGCAAAGAACTAGATTGCTCTGCGGAAAGCTAGGAGATTTCTTACTGTGTTGTATTATTACGTATCAGTCCCGCGGTAAAAATGGTGCATTGATGCGCTGGAGTTGTATTTGTGTGATGTGTTGTTTAATAAATAATATATTCTTCTACATGAAGTCCTTTTTTATGTCGGCGGAATGACAATTTCTGTGCAAGGCTGGTGTTTGTTTATGTATACATCCAAGACTGCTAAAGATATGTTTTTTTTATAAATGAGCCTGTAATCTGCGTTGCGCTCGTTTGCTTCCGGAACCAGTTGTAATCGTCATAATCGTGATGAAGCGTTTCAATGAATAATACAATGACTATTGAAGATAGCAACATTTTATTGGAAACGTGCCAATATCAGCACAAATCGTTTATTACTCTGAAAATTAAGATGCATAAGGGCATTTCTCTGATACTATAATGTGATCATACCAAAAAGTGTTCAGTAAACGCAATAGATTACTCAGCTAATGCATTTAAGATCATGTATCGAATAAGATTACAACAAAAAGAAGCATGCAGCTATTTTATTATAGAGACCTCAGATAATATGCAGCAATAATAATGCAGGCAATAGCAGCATACCACTAGGAGCAAATTTGTGCCTTGAGAAGAGGTTAAGTATGTTAATTTGCCAAGTTTCATTTTCCTAAAATCTTTCAAAATATCATTCAATTTTTAACATTTAAGTAGTTGAACTCATTCAACAATCTACCCTATTTTAGGGCTACCCTTTCTTGAAAGAGCATGAGTTATATTCATTGAACTCGGTAAAGTCGTTAAAATAAAACGCAAAAATAATAGGGGGACTGAGAGCAATTCTAAGTTTATTCTTTTTCTAAAATTTATTCATATAATATGTTCTTGTGTTAGAGCTTTTCATTCCTCCCCAACTTCGTGAACGTTTCTAATTAACAGTGAAACTGCAAGCTATACGACCGTCAATCATGCAAGGTAATGCAATGCTAAGCTTAATATTCGTAGAGTTTTATGTGAGAAACAAGTTACAAATGCATCAAACTGAAGTTTAAGTGTCTCATAGATGAGACACTGGAGCATCTTTATTGAGACACTGGAGCAACTCTGAATCGAGTCAGGAGACACTGGTATACATACAAATTTTAAGTGTCCTATTGATGATGCATCTGCGTGTCTCGATTTTGGGACAAACGTCAGATGCACCTAGGTGTTTCAAAATAGGGTTAAAATTTCTTTCAGTGCAGGCACAGAGACCGATGCTCTTTCTTCGCTCCACCACTATGGAGATGTGTTTTATGGTCTTGATGAGAGACCAATTTACGAGGCTTAACTTGACTATCCAAATTTAACTTGGAAGTTGCGACAAAGACAGGCACACACCATCTACTGACCACTGTTTGCCCTCATACCAAAGCGCCAAAGGCTCCTGTAGCCGCAGGGGCAATAATTTAGTATTAAATTGCTTGAGTCTGGGAATTTTCCTCGAATTTATTAGGCCAGTGCAGAGAGGCCAGCTTGCTAATTAATGCCTGCAATTATCGAGAGAGTAGGTTACGAGGCCAAATTACTTGAGCGAGAGAAAATTTGAGCTTTTTCTCGAAACTGGGAAAGTCGATACAAATTGCTATCCTAATATTAAAGGTTCGTACGTATTGGGCGAAAAAAATGCCACTGGAACTGAATGAGAATCAAATTGAATTAGGAATAATATCATCATTTCACATGTTACACTTGAAATACTTGAATAAATAAATGTTCCGAAAGAATACGTTGATGCTGAAGAAGTGGATGAGACATGGCTCCTGAAGAGCGTTCAACGTGACGATGTTGGGAAATTGACAACAAAAGAGACAAAGAACAAAAGAAATACAGTTTGTGACACCTCACAATGTGATGCAGTTTATGACACCTCACAACCTAATGCAGTTTATGACACCTCGCAACCTAATGCAGTTTATGACACCTCACAACCTAATGCAGTTTATGACACCTCACAACGTTATGCAGTTTATGACACCTCACAACGTAATGCAGTTTATGACACCTCGCAACCTAATGCAGTTTATGACACCTCACAACCTAATGCAGTTTATGACACCTCACAACGTAATGCAGTTTATGACACCTCACAACCTAATGCAGTTTATGACACCTCACAACGTAATGCAGTTTATGACACCTCGCAACCTAATGCAGTTTATGACACCTCACAACCTAATGCAGTTTATGACACCTCACAACCTAATTCATGTGAAACTAGAATGGGTTTAACGCCCAGAAAAACTCTATCTTCTTCACATAAAGCACCTTCACATGATGCGTTGAGGACTATCACATGCAGTTGCAAGATATTAGGTTATGGTTCAACTGATAAAAATTATTTTTTAAGTTAAAACACAGATCGTTTAGGCCGCCATCACACAGAGACCAAATGGTAACGTTTCGTCATAATTCTCTACAGTCAGCGGTACCAATCGGTCTGTCCAACGCCACGAAACCATCAGATTTCAGGAGATAATCAAAGTGTATGATGTTATTTTGAATTAAAGTAGGGATAATTTAATTTGCGACAATATTCACAGAGTCTCCTTAATTCTTGTTCAATTTTATTTTACAGCAAACATCGACATGACAATTCTTGCTAGAGATAGGGAAAATTTCATTTGTGAATGTAAATGCAAAGATGAACTTTAAAATCATTTTTCTGAAACGTTTCAAGCCTCAGCTCATCATCAGTCATACTCTGTGAAAACAAAATACACGCGTTGAATAAAAATACGAAAAATTAACAAAATTGTTCCTCAAGTATTCAAAATTGGTGCCTAAATAAAACAATGACATGACTTAAAAAACGAAAGAATCTAAAAATCAAAATTTCACCATCCAGCATCGTACACGCGAGTTGAAACGGGGGAAAGTTTATGGGAGTACAACTAAAATGCGGAAAGGTCAAAAGGAAAATTAACAAGCTAAACTAAAATCTTATAAAAGGGAGAGGAAGAGGAGAATGAGCGAAAGAGAAAGAAAGAGAGGAAAATAAGAAAGGAAAACAAAGAAACAAAAAAGAGGAGGTTTAAAAAGGAAAAAATAAATCTACATTTCTTCAAGAGATTAATAAAAATTGAAACGAATGCGAATATTACTGCACTACTAGGTCCCTAAAATTTTTAAGGGGTTAAGCACTTTGCATATCATTCAGGGCCGGTTTCAATTTGTGTATATACAGTGACTCTAGCATGCACAGCTCACCAGAATTTGAAGCATAGTCTACTATTTTAAACTAGTAGTTACTGATAATTTGTTCACAGGGACCTACACAATGCTGCCCTATATTGGAATGGGAAGGTGCTCCCAACGGGCTTCCCGTACGGTGGCTTCTTCCGGCATGCTCTGCGACTCTCATAAATAGTGCTCGGTGGGTTGATCCCACGTACTGCGATGCGCAATGCGCACAACTAAATTCCTGAGTGGGAGAAGATCGCAAGCCCTTGGGTAGGTCATCTTTAAAGCGAAAGAGGGATCCAATAGTGAATTTGTTCAGTAAGAGTATGCGGAAACGAGTTGTAGAAATTGATTTGCCAAGCATTTTAGATAGTTCAGTTTTTAATTCTTCGGACTGATAGCCAAAATTTGGTAGTACGCAATACATAATAGATGAAATCTGTTCAGGCTCTCTAGGGCTGTAGACATTAGAAAGAAAAGTATTAACCGATTCATAAAAGGCCACGACTAGAAAACCGTTAGAAGAGAAGTAAGACTTGAGGAACTGAAATTCATGTTGAAGGTTATCATAGGTGGAACAAATCCCATTGGGTCTAATGATTAAAGTGAATAGGCTGTTTGCTGTAAAACATCTGCAGCAGAAGCTAAAAAAGCTGAGGCCTAAACCGGTAAAACTTTGTTTTCTGAAAAGAGAGGTTAAAAATCTGTTGTTCGCCCTATAAACTTCAACGTCAAGAAAATTAAGAGAATTTCCATGTTCAAAATCTACTGTAAACTTAATACTAGGTTGTTGAACGTTCAAATATTGCAGTAATAATTGCACATCAGTTTCACGTTTGAACCGAACAAAGGTGTCGTCTACACAACGCTTTTACAAGAAAGGCCCAAAAGTGGAAGGACAGTTTTGGAGCCACAGTTTTTCATGGAAATACATAAAAATGTTCGCAAAAGTTAGGACGAGTGGAAGGCCCATACCCAAGCCCTCAATTTGTTTGTAGACACTACTATTAAACAGAAAAAGGAATGAAACACAGCAAGTTCCACAAGATTCTTAAAATAATTTCGACCTAATCCTATGACTAGCGTAGCTGGACTAGTCAATAGGGAACTGAGGCAGATATTGATAGTCTCCGACAACGGAACATTGGTGAATAAGTTCTCCACATCGAAAGATGGCATGCAATATTCATTCGCATTTTCTATACTTATTATATATTTTCCCAAGTCTGATGAATTGGACAGAGAATATTCATTCGATGCTAAAGGACTTACAATTGGTACTAAAAATTTTGTTAGTTTGTACGTGGCACAGTTGTACGCAGCAAATATTGGACGGCATTGAAAAGGTCTAAAGAAATCAGGTTTATGAATATTCGGCAAACCATACATAATACCGGGACCTGGGCCAGAAATGAACAGTTGTTTATAAAGATCTTCATTGAGTAGATTGAGGGACTTTAATTTGGGTAAGAAATTGTTTACTTTATCTTCAATTTTCATGGAATATTTTAGAACACAGTGATAGTTAAGGGGATCTACTACCCTGTATTTTACCCAATTTACGGAATTTTTCCAATTTCACTGTTCACGTTTCTATTGCATCTAGAGGAACGAAAGTGAATACAGATATGTAAAATTGAATTCCGAACACATTTTTTCCATTGCAATGTTTGATTTTCGTAACAGAAAAAAAATTATTCTACGAACATAAGAAAAAGTATATATATCTGCACAAAATTTTTCCCACTGGTCTACATTTTACGTAGAAGCGCGATTGGGATCTCATTCGACGTGGAAGAACTGTAGGAACCTCGTAACGAAGGTTTTTTTTTGAATTTCGAACTAGAAAAAAGTTATTGTTACACATGTCCAACAATTGCGACTTTCTATTGCGAAAATCTATAATTTTCATGCAAGCATATGTGTTCAAAATTTAACATTACATATCTGTATTCATTTTCGTTCACCTAGCTGTAATATAAATGTGTAAGCTGAGAATAGGGATATAATCTAGTATGTACCTGGGGCAGGAATTTTTGGACAAATGTAACACTAACTTTTTTCTAGTTCGAAATTTAAAAAATCCTTCGTTACAACTGCGCCACGTACAAACTAGCAAAATTTTTAGTCCCAATATTAAGTCCTTAAGCATCGAATGAATATTCTCTGTGTAATTCATCCGACTTTGTAAAGCAAATTACATGTACAGAAAATGCGAATGAATATTGCATGGCATCTTTCGATGTGGAGAACTTATTCACCAGTGTTCCGTTGTCGGAGACTATCAATATCTGTCTCAGTTCCCTCTTCACTAGTCCAGCTTCTCTAGTCATGGGATTATGTCGAAATTACTTTAAGAATATTTTGTAACTTGCTGTGTTTAATTAATTTTTTTTCTGTTTAATGGTAGTGTATGCAAACAAATTGAGGGCTTGGGTATGGGCCTTCAACTCGGTCTAACTTTTGCGAACATTTTTATGTGTTTCCATGAAAAATTGCGGCTCCAAAACTGTCCAACTTTTAAGCCTTTCTTGTACAAGCGTCTTGTAAACCTTTGTTCTGTTCAAACGTGAAACTGATGTGCAATTATTTCTTCAATATCTGAACGTTCAACAACCTAGTAGTAAGTTTACAGTAGATTTTGAACATGGAAATTCTTTTAATTTTCTTGAGGTTAAAGTTTATAGGGCGGACAATAGATTTTTTACCTCTGTTTTCAGAAAACAAAGGTTAACCGGTTTAGGCCTCAGCTTTTTTAGCTTCTGCTGGAGATATTTTAAAGCAAACAGCCTATTCACTTTGATCAATAGAGCCCATAGGATTTGTTCCACCTATGATAACCTTCACCATGAATTTGAGTTCCTTTAAGTCTCACTTCTGTTCTAACGGTTTTCCAGTCGTGGCCTTTCATGAATCGGTTAATACTTTTCTTTCTAATGTCTACAGCCCTAGAGAGCATGAACAGATTTCATCTATTATGTATTGCGTATTACCATATTTTGGCCATCAGTCCGAAAAATTAAAAACTGAACTATCTAACATGCTTGGCAAATCAATTTCTACAACTTGTTTCCGCATACTTTTACTGAACAAATTCACTATTGGATCCCTCTTTCGCTTTAACGATGACCTACCCAAGGGCTGGCGATCTTCTCATTGATGAATTTAGGTGTGCGCATTGCGAATCGCGGTATGTGGGATTAACCCATCGAGCACTATTTATGAGAGTCGCAGAGCATGCCGGAAGAAGCCATCGTACGGGACGCTTGTTGGGAGCACCTTCCCATTCCAATATAAGGCAGCATTGTAAAGGTCCCCGTGTACAAATTATCAGTTACACCCAGTTTAAAATAGTAGACCATGCTTCAAATTCTGGTGAGCTGCGCATGTTAGAGTCACTGTATATACACAAATTGAAACCGGCCATGAATGACATGCAAAGAGCTTATCCCTTAAAAATCATAGGGACCTAGTAATGCAGCAGTATTCGCATTCGTTTCAATTTTTACTAGTCTCTGGAAGCAATGTATTTTTATTTTTTCTTCTTCTTCTAAACTCCTCTTCTCTGTTTCTTTATTTTCCTTTCTTTTTTCCTCTCTTTCTGTCTCTTTCGGTCATTCCCCTCGTCCTCCCCCTTTGATAAGATTTAATTTTAGCGAGTTTATTATCCTTATGACCGTTACACATTTTAGTTGTACTCCTATAAACTTTTCCCCCGTTTTAACTCGCGTGTACGATGCTGGATAGTGAAATATCGATTTTTATATTCATCCGTTTTTTGAGTCATGTCATTGTTTGATTTGAGGCACCAATTTTGAATACCTGAAGAACAATTTTGTTAATTTTTTTATTTTGATTCAACGCGTGCATTTTGTTGTTACAGAGTATGACTGATGATGAGCTGAGGCTTGAAACGTTTCATAAAATTTCATTTGATAACAGTTTGAATGGTTCCAAACTAAGTCGCTTGGCATCTGCCTGGAAAACCGAGGCATTGCCTCTGCAGTGTCAGTAGCGGAATTGTCCAGGCGTGCAGTACAAAAATGTCTGTTTCCTCACCCAGGTAGAGGAATTATTTAGCTCACAGAAAAAATAAAATACATATCATACTTCGATTTCGTAGAGTTAGTTCCCTGGGAAATAATTGAAATCATAGATAAAAGGTAAACTATGTAATAGAGAACTTTTTCGGTTGCAATTCATTGAAAATGTCCAACTCACACGGCAAGGATTTTGTTACTTTCACTGGCGTAATAGTAAAATTACCGACAGTTTATTTCAACGGGTAACGTCGTTCATTCAGAGATGAATCGATATCTAACAATACCGATTCCAGAGAGCCATCAAAAGAAAACAAGGAAGAAAAATCGGAGCCTATTTAGAAATGCGACGAAACAGTGGGAACTACAGGTAGGGGCAGGAAAATTCCAGATCCTATCGGAGAAACATTGTCATTAAACTTACAAATTTAAATAGCACGCATTATAATTTGATTTAATATTCAAGAAAAACCGGTACATAAAATACCATCTTGGCAGATTCCGTACCACATCGCTCATGATTAAATTCAATGCTTCTTTTATGGTATCATCGTCAGCATAAATGACGTGGTATGCATGGGAATTGACTCGTAATTAAATTCGTGTGTAAAAATTTAATTTTCACCGATAACACAGATAACAACATTTTAATTCTTATTCTCTCTAGGTATTTGGCATTCGTATTCATATATTATTTATTTTCAAGGTTTTCGACTTTACGAAATCGTTCTAGTTCAGTACATGCCAAAGTAGTAAGAAATTCACTGATATCCTGTCAATCGTCAAAAAAATTCACAAACCCTGCAGTCTATAAAAAGCGATGTTTCAGTGTACAAACATTATCTTCAGACAGAAAATACACAGAAAATATTTTGAGTCACATTGATAAAATGCAAATATAATACTTAAAACTGTATCAAACAAACCAGAATGCTGAAAGCCACTGCACAAGCAAATGACTAGAGACAAACTTTGTACCACAGGAAAATGTACTTGAGAGACTAGGAATCAGTATTGAACAAATGAATATGCTAAGAATGATCGAGGCCAGGCAGCAAAAATTATTGGGAAAATGTTGCGCCACTGCTGGCACTCAGCATTTGGGCAGTCTTGATAACTAAAATTGTTCCAATGTTGGGATTTTAAAAATAGGGACAATATAGGGAATTTTTATGGGGACGGAGTTGCTACCTAAAATTGGGACGAAATAGGAACCTACAATTGGGACGAAATAGGAACCTACAATTGGGACGAAATAGGAACCTATAATTGGGACGAAATAGGAACCTACAATTGGGACGAAATAGGAACCCACAATTGGGATGAAATAGGAACCTAAAATGGGGACGAAATAGGAACCTAAAATGGGGACGAAATAGGAACCTAAAATGGGGACGAAATAGGAATCTAAAATTGGGACGAAACAGGAACCAAAAATGGGGACGAAATAGGAACCTAAAATGGGGACGAAATAGGAATCTAAAATTGGGACGAAATAGGAACCTTAAATGGGGACGAAATAGGAAACTAAAATTCGAGCAAATAAGAACCTAAATTGGGGACAAAATAGGAACCTAAAATGGGAAACATTAATTAAATGTCAACACATGAATTCGAAATCAACACCAATCAAGCAACAGTTTATTTTACTGACATAAATTCAGTGAAATAAATTGAAGAATACTTTGTGCCAGTAAGTAGTTGATAAAAATTAATTAACTACTGCATTGCTAATTACAATTAAAAGTCACTTGCGTTATGATATAGAAAAGAGCCTACAGGGATTTGAACCCCAACCTTTCACTCAATCAGAGTGAACGCTCTTCCGTTAAGCTATAAGCTCCATGACAGTCATTGCGCAAGTAACATTTTTGTTATAATTAGCCAATCATTAAATTGCACTGCTAATTACTAGCACACTGCGTACATATTATTTAAACTTACACTCAAATGCAGTCAATGCATGTTGGCTGAACATGAAACTCTGAAGAACTTGGGGGATGTTGTATTCCGTCAGCCACCGAGTCCGTGGGACCAGATATGCGAATTGCGAATTGACAGGGGAGCAACTGAAATTAAAAAATTTCAGAAAAGTATAGATTGCCATACGTACTATGTACATGTTAATACAAATTTGTTGAGAATAGTCCCAACAAATTCAAGGAGCATTTCCACCAACTCCTTAGGCAAAGGAATTGTTTATTTCCAATGCCATGAGGCCTCCTAGATGGTTGGTCGCTGACCTTTTGGGCGGAGGTCTCACCGTGGCAGAGCCAATAAAGTTGCTCATTCA
>JACJUY010017910.1:0-11405 GCA_014220935.1 Platorchestia sp. MABIK | reverse complement strand
ACTGATGTTAGACTGTTGGCTACACTGATGTTAGACTGTTGGCTACACTGATGTTAGACTGTTGGCTGCACTGATGTTAGACTGTTGACTGCACTGATGTTAGACTGTTGGCTACACTGATGTTAGACTGTTGGCTACACTGATGTTAGACTGTTGGCTACACTGATGTTAGACTGTTGGCTACTCTTATGTTAGACTGTTGACTGCACTGATGTTAGACTGTTGGCTACACTGATGTTAGACTGTTGGCTACACTGATGTTAGACTGTTGACTGCACTGATGTTAGACTGTTGACTGCACTGATGTTAGACTGTTGATTGCACTGATGTTAGACTGTTGACTGCACTGATGTTATATTAGACCCAAGTGACCCATTCTAGAGGTCACTTGGATCGTTTCTCTTCCCATACGCTGTTGTTTTCTGTGTCTCACCATTGCAAGACGCAAGAAAAAACATTTTCATATCATTGATTTTAGCTTCATTTAACATACCGGGTGTCCCACAAAAATGTCCGACTTTTCAATTGGTTATATCTCTACTTTAAATTAACATATTTGAATTGTCTTTTTTTCACAATGTAGTAAATTTTGTTTCCTTTTCGAATAATTTGAGTTTTCTAAAATCATTAAATAACCACTTTACAGTGATTGATTTACTGAAAGAGATAGAAAAACCAATTGTTCAAAGGAAAAGTTTTAAAAACTACAGTGGTGTTCTTCTTCATTTCTCAATACCTACTGTTGGAAATAATTTCACAATGATGTAGTTTTCATACCACCAAGTATGTATCCCCTCCATCATTAATGGTTCATTGACAACGAATTGAAGAAGTGTTTCAAGAACTGAAGGAAAACAGTGAAAAAATCCGCAAAACTCTTTCTTCAATGGTGGCTAGAAGTAATACTTGCCTTGAGAGAAATGGAGGGTATGTTAAAGGATACTAAATTTCTTTATTTATTTAAAATTTATTAAAGGTAATGATTTGTTACTCTTTTAAATTTTTGTTTGGTTTTTTGGAAAGTACAAAATAAGGAAGAATATCAATATTGTTTTAAAAACTTTCTCTTTGAACAATTAGTTTTTCTACCCTTACAGAAAATCGATCATTAAAGTTGTTATTGAACGATTTTCCAAAACTTAAATTATTCAAAAACGAAACAAAATTTACTACATTGTGAAAGAAAGACAATTAAAATATGGTAATTTAAAGCTGGAATATAATAAATGAAACAGTCGAGAACATTTTTGTGAGACACTCGGTGTAGTGAACAATTTCAAAAATTATTTCTACAAGATATCCTCTCCTAGCTCTTGCATCTTCACTCTCACTTATGATTAGGCTTTGTATCATTTAAGACTGCATAATTCTTTTTATTGTGCCATCTGAAAGTCTTGCTTCTTTTAAGTGCTTGTTCCCTGTGAGTGGCCAATTTGACTGTGGTAAGATATCATTTCCTATTGGCACAAATAATGATAGATGTCATGCAAGACTGCCCTGTGAGGCTCACTATGCCATGCTTGTAGTGAAAGTTCTTCCTGCTGTAGAACCATGACTTTTTTATGTTGCAGTTGGCATTTTCCAGTTCACATAGTGTGGCTTTAAATATTTTGTTTTTTTTTGTGCTCATTTCATGTTTATGCTTGTAATATGATATCTAGCAGTTATTGAGGCACATATTTGAGTGATGTATCTTCTGAGAATACATACAATTTTCCATCAATTTTATTACACTTATTAACTCTGTCTAATTCTAGTATTTCTCATACTGAATATGTTCTTTAATATTTCAATCTTACTGAAAGATTTTCTCACTTTTGTGAACCTATAGTGCTAAGTATGTGCACATACTATAAATTTGTTCCTGTAAAATCTGATCCAATAAGAAAATGAATACTTGTTACCAAGGGAGATATGCATAGGGCTTTTGACAGTGTCTATAAGGAAATAACCGACAGTCCTGCATCATAATTTTGATCTGATAACTATAACATACACAGTACATCAGTAAATTCAATTTCAAACCTTGGGTGCATCTCTCCTGGTCCTCCATTAGCACCCTGCTTTTTGTGCTCTCCTGCTGTAATTTGGCTTGCTCTGGTCACCACGAGGGTTTGCCTTCTCTGCTTCATTGGATTTATCTACTTCCAGGAGGATATGAGAAAAGTTGCTGTCGAGAGGAAAGGAGAAACAAACTTCTTCACATCTTCCATGATTAAAGACTGCATGAAGAAAGTCACAACTGTAGCTCTTCATGAGACTGTGAAGGTATGGCTTGTTTTGTTTTTTTGCCTGGATGCTGAAGAAGATGACCGAGTTTAGTGCTTGCTACAGTTTGACTTACCATCCTTGAATTTGTTTTCCATTTTAAAGTATTTTAATCTTAAATGCATATTTTTCTTCCACACTGAAAATTCATTCCAGTTTTAAATCAACAAAAAGGTGGTGCAGATAGCACAAACTTATGATTTTTTGATGTATAATTTTAAAAAATGCGCATGAAGGCAGCCTATAGCATTTTTCTCTCATATATCGATCCATATTCTCCTGCGCATCAACAAATCGCACAATAATACTGACTGGACGATTTGTGAAGTATTTCCTTTTCTAGATTAAAAGAAGACCTGACGTTGTCATTAACACATTTATTGCAAACGTTTCAGAATTCCCAGATTCCATCTTCAATGCTGAAAAAATAAAAGAGTGTATACATAGAGTAATGCATAATGTAATTGAGTTAGAAATAAAAAATGCACAGAAGTCGCCAGAAAATACTTCCTTAATTTTAGTTCCGCCACTCCTCAAGGGATACAACTATTTTGTACCCATGGGAACGGGGACCAGCGCTCCAAGAGGAGGATGTGAAGTTCCAAGCTGAAGGTTGAGTTAAGTTTTCATTACTGCTGAAAAATAATTTTTTAATTTGTTTTGTTATGAACCATCTTTTTTCACTTTACTGCTTTCCTGTTTTTCAGCACCAATTCCTATTTTCAACTTCAATCTTGTTTCATTAAGCAAAAAATGAACAAGAACTTTGCATCTCAGAATCCTTGTATATATTCACCAACAAAGCGCATTTAAATAGTGATTCGAATGCAATCAGGTTGCTCATTGCCCCTGCTGCCTAACTTTCGATATGCTCATCTGAGTGTGTGTATTTCATTTGGACTAGGCATGTGCAAGATCATAATTTTCAAGAGTGTTTGTGTAAAATTACATAGGTTAGGTTCTGTCAGAAATGACTTCCTTGCGTTTTATATCAGACTTCGTTGTCTTGTATATTGCGCTACAGATACTCTTTTTATTCAACACTGATTATGAAGTCTATAAATTCCAAAACATTTACCAAGTGATGCATTTATTACAACGTTTGTTCTTCATTTTACTTTGCAGTCTCCCAATGATCATTTTTGATGCTGACTCTCACTCTTAGTTCATCAAAATGTTACTTTTACTTGCAGTGTGTAGTTTTTTCAGTTTCACTGTATCATTACTTAGAATTTCAGAATATAGTTCCTTCCAGTTTCACAATATTGTTACTTTCAGTTCCAGGATGTAGTTACTTCCAGTTTCACAATGTTAATCCTTCCAGTTCCAGCATATAGTTACTTCCAGTTTTAGAAAATAGTTTGGGTATTTCGAGTTTCAAGATTCAGTTACTTTGAGTGTCAGAATATGATTACTTCGAGTATCAGAGTATAGCTACTTGCAGTATCAGAGTGTAGCTACTTGCAGTATCAGAGTATAGCTACTTGCAGTATCAGAGTATAGCTACTTGCAGCATCAGAGTATAGCTACTTGCAGCATCAGAGTATAGCTACTTGCAGCATCAGAGTATAGCTACTTGCAGCATCAGAGTATAGCTACTTGCAGCATCAGAGTATAGCTACTGGCAGCATCAGAGTATAGCTACTTGCAGTATCAGAGTATAGCTACTTGCAGCATCAGAGTATAGCTACTTGCAGCATCAGAGTATAGCTACTTGCAGTATCAGAGTATAGCTACTTGCAGCATCAGAGTGTAGTTACCTGCAGTTTGAAGACATAGGTATGTAGTTGAATGTTTGTGTGATGTACAGGTGGATGAGGAGCTGGAAATCAAGGCCTACTATGCAGGACACGTGCTGGGCGCTGCCATGTTCCATGTGAAGGTCGGCAGCCACTCTCTCGTGTACACGGTGAGTCCTTCTCGTCCCAGTCACGCTTCAGCCACTTCCCATAGAGAGGAATTGTACCGTTACTGCTTTCTCTACTGACTTCAATCTCGCAGCCTTCAGCTATTTTACTGGGAAGATAACTCAGTGTATACTTCAACACAGATAATAAGGTTGCTCCAGAAAGCCCAAAGATTTGCATATGGCTCATGGTTGAATATGTGAAATTTTCAAATTTGGGACCGCGGAAACAACATAACTCAGGACGCCCCTTTATACATTTGTATGAATAATTGAATATACAATTTATTGTATATATTGTATTGCTGTATTGGAGTGTGGTGCATGCAGGGTGACTACAACATGACGCCAGACCGGCACCTGGGAGCTGCTTGGATCGACAAGTGTCGGCCGGACCTGCTCATCACGGAGAGCACCTACGCCACCACCATCCGTGACAGCAAGCGTTGTAGGCAAGTGCTCTCAGTCGTGCTTCTTGTATAGTAATAATAATGATTTACACAATGGCAAAGGTTTCTGCTATATTTTGTGCTGCAGCTTATGAATGATCTTGTCACATCCATGACAGCGAACGATTCAGGCAAGTGCTCTCAGCCATGCTCTCTAGTATAGTAAGGATTTACAGAATGGCAAAGGTTTCTGCAATTTTTTGTGCTGCAACTTAGGTAGTGTGACTCTGTCACATCCTTGATAGCCAGCACAAAAAATTACACCTTGCAACTCTAACTTACCAAAAGGCTCCGTCGTTTTTGACGGCAAGCGTTCATATAATGATCATGAGAATGGAATCTTGTCGTCAGTCTTATGATGTAGTTCAAAGTTTGTTTCATTATGACTGTCAAAGAGAGAAGTGTGGAACCTCTGGTGTTGACGTGCTGCAGCTGTTGTATGATGGTATCTATCATACTGTTGACTGCAAGGTTTCAAGCTCATTGTTCCATCAGGAACATTCCCACGTTTGCTGCTGAGGGGAAATTATTTGCGTTGATTCTCTGTTCCGAACAAAATTTATTTCCTTTTTCTGCAAAATTGTATTAAATATTGAAGGATTGCATATGTTAGGATTTCTTAATCAATAAAGGATGTGGAGTTTTAAAGGATCATATGTATTCTCACTTACGACATAACTTGTAGTTGGCCACGAACGTTTTCAATTTTTAAAAGTTTGAATTTTTATATGTGTTGAACCACAGCAGCTGCCTGCTCAGCTCTAGACTAAAATTTTGTCATTGTTAGTGCAGCCATCCTGGAGCATAGAGGTGCCCCCCGAGGGATGAATCTTCACCCACGCTTTTGTTTAAGCTATGTCCCACTTAGGACTAAATCATAACATAAATTCTCTTGATTGTGACATTGCTGACATTTTTTATTGTGTTGATAAGGTAGCATCTCTGTGAAAATGTGTATCTACTGTTAAGTTACTCTCAACTGATCAAGGTATTCTAAGCCAATTTGACCGCATGTTTTCTTGTGTTTTGAGCCCATATTTTTGTTTCAAAAATAGCTCCAATTATAAGTAAGACTTCAATGGCGAGTTCAGTTTCTAATAATACCTACTAGTGAACATGGCGTGTCAAAAAAGACGGGACTCAAATTTTCCTGAAATAAATCTTCCAAATGTGGATGACCAACTAATATCTCAGGGGTAAGATGTGAGGTCCCGAGCTGCAGTTGGGTAGACTTTGTGGGAATAGAATGTTTTTGTTCTATACGGACCCTATTTTCAGTTCACTCCTGTGCTGTTTTCAACACCTACTTTTTGCATGTTCAACTTTGATCTTATTTCATAAACTAATTTCCTAACTTACTATTGCAAGGGATCTTGTGGGGGTATCTGTCTGTTTATTTTGTACATAGATTCCCCTGTTCGTACTTGCGCTTCAACTCCCTCTAAATATGTTCTGGCCTTGGCCTTTCAACAAGTCCTATATCTAAAATACAGTACAAAACCGTAACTCAATACATGTACACATTTTCAGAGAGAGGGACTTCCTTAAAAAAATCCACTCGTGTGTGGACCGAGGCGGCAAGGTGCTGATCCCCGTGTTTGCGCTGGGGCGCGTGCAGGAGCTGTGCATCCTGCTCGACACCTACTGGGACCGCATGAATCTCACCGTGCCTGTCTACTTCACCATGGGACTTGCCGAGACGGTCTGTGGTCTTTGCAAGTGCGATTTTTTTTAAATCATTCAAAGGTGACAGCCAAAGGATTCCTCCAAAAATGGAGGAATCTGAAAAGAAATAGGCCTCCGTAAAAAATTCATTCAAGGGTCATCGCAGCTCAAAAATGGAGAAATCAAGAACAGAAACAGGCCTCTGTAATAATTGTGTCCTTACTGCATTCCCCTCATGGGTGGGGTGCAATTATTGTCACCGTGAGAAGTAGCGCTCTCAGGGCAAAATGTGAGATCTCGAACTGAGGTTTTGGCAGGCCTTCTTTTTGTTCAGAAAAAACTCTGTACTAACGAACATCTTTTTTAGGTGGTTCACTGCTGTCCTGTTTTTCATAATCTGTTCCTTTTTTCATATTTGATCTTGTTTCATAAACTACCTTCTTAATTCACTGTTTCAATGTCCCCTGTATACACAGAGTCTCTTATGGGATCCTGCAGGGGATTTTGTGTGGGACCTCGTGCACAGATTCCGTGTTCCCTCTAACTCCGTACGAAATGGTGCCTTGATCCTTTTTTGAAACATTTTTCTGGCGGCAAGGGAGATTTGAACTATCTTATCATCTAATTCTCACGAGTCAATCCTAGAGCTGTAAACCTCAAACTTTTTTGCAGGAGCATCTATGGTCAGCCACCCAAGTGTTGTCTTGGCATTAGATGTCAAAAATTGTAGATAATTCAGCAAAAGTGTTAGACTAGGTCATCTTCTGCAGGCTTTCACTTGCACAGATATAAATAAATCCAAGTTTCTCTTTACTTGTATCAAGCAGTGCCTTATTTGGATAACGGAACATTTTTTGTCTAAATGAGCTAAGGTTTGCATGAGGTGATGTCTAACTCAAGGATAGATTGTATTTCCCTCTCTGTGGTGCTGAAGCTTTTTGTGGACACAGCTTTTTCTAAACTCCACACTAACTTCATTGATCCGCCGTTCCAACTTTTTTTTAACACTACACTGACTTTTTGAACACTGCACTAACTTTTATGAAAAACCAAACTAACTTTTTTGAAACATCACATAATATTTTTTCTAGGGCAATGCGCTTACTTCATTCAATTATGAGTAGTTAATAGGCGCTCAAAAATTTTGTTCTTAATTGTAATGAAATAATTCATTGAATATTTATTCCCCTCATTCATCGCATCTGTTAGCATTATTTACAAGCACTTACTAATGAAGATTAGCGTGAAATGTCAAGCTTTCCATGATTTTGTGTTTTCCAAGCAATGCATATCCACCATATTTTTCAAACATATTTCTCCCGTAAAATACACTTCCAAGCTCCCTCGTGTTCATTGAGTTCACTAACTCTTCAGTTCCTCATTTGACTTGCAGGCAAATAAATACTACAGAATGTTTATCACGTGGACGAACCAGAAGATTCGGCGCACGTTCGTGCACCGCAACATGTTCGACTTCAAGCACATCAAGCCGTTCGACAAGTCCTACATTGACAACCCAGGGCCCATGGTGGTGTTCGCCACGCCCGGCATGCTGCACGCTGGTCTCTCGCTTGCTGTCTTCAAGAAGTGGGCACCTCACGAGCAGAACATGGTGCGTTCTTTGCTGCTATCCCGAGTAGTGAAGGTTATGTTTGGACACGTTTGATGTCAAATGATGTTTGGATGCGTGTAGTGTCGAATGGTGTTTGGCTACATGTAGTGTTGAATTATGTTTGGACTCGTGTAATACCAAATAATATTTGGTCATCATGCCCGGTGATATTTGATGATTGTAATATTGAAAGCTCAACTACAGAGCAAACTTCTCGTCGCAGGTCATCATGCCGGGCTACTGCGTGCAGGGTACGGTCGGACACAAGATTTTGAACGGAGCAAAGGTGGTAGAAATCGACCGACAGAACATCCCAGTCAAGCTCGCTGTGGAGGTATTGCGTGTTGTGTTAGTTGTGTGCTGTGTAGGCCGTGTGTTGTGTTAGTTGTGTGCTGTGTAGGCCGTGTGTTGGGGTGTTGTATAGGCTTCGAGGTGTGACACGCTTTGTGTAGTACTAAGAGAAACATTTTACTTTTTCGAAGAGAAGGAAAAAAAATACACTCGATTTGCAAAATGTGAGTTTCACTCAATGGGCATTCGCTGCCCGTTAGTTCTTCTGTAACACTAATGGATGGCTCTTTCAGATCACACGCAATTTAGAAGCCAATCTGTGCTTGCTACACTTTGCTTCTACGGGATCACTGGCGACCGTGGATGAGATTCTCTGGTGCCTGTGCGTGACACGTGTGTAACGGGACTTGTTGAGGAATGGGCTCTTGGCTGGCTCATTACTCCATTGTCTCCTGTTGTAACTGGACAATTTGTTTCATTACCGTAGACTATTGTAACTGGACAATTTGTTTCATTACCGTAGACTATTGTAACTGGACAATTTGTTTCATTCTCGTGTCCCATTGTAACTGGACTATTCGATTCATTGTCAAATCCTATTGTAATAGAAAAATTTACTTAATTCTTAAAAGAGTGAAACGAATTGCCCTGTTGCATTGGGATATTTCTCATGTCCCATTGTAACTGGACAATTCGCTTCATTTTCACATGGCAATGTAACTGAACGATCCGACAGTACATGTCGTTCAGCGCGCACGCGGACGCGAAGGGCATCATGCAGCTCATCCGACACTGCCAGCCCAGCAACGTGCTGCTCGTGCACGGCGAGAACGCCAAGATGGACTTCCTCAGGCAGAAGATTATGCAGGTGGGACGCGGGGTGTGTGGGGGTAGGGGTGTGTGAGTGTGAGGGTGGAGATGTGTGAGGATAAAGATGTGTAAGGGTAGGGGTGTGTGTGTGAGGGTAGGGTGTGTGTGTGTGTGTGTGTGCGTGTGTGAGGGTAGAGGTGTGTGAGTATGGCGAAGTTGGGTAAATGAGAGGATGTAGTACGCAAGCTCACATCGTCAGGTGCCGCGAGCGTCGCTCCGTGTTACCTGTAACTAGAAATACGTTCAATGTTGCCTGTTGCTAGGAGTTCAACATCAACTGCTACAAGCCCGGCAACGGCGAGACCGCCGTTATCGGAGTAGCGGCGCGCCTGCAGGTGGAGGTGTCGCTGCCGCTGCTGGAGCAGTGCCTCGCCGCCCACGCCCTCTCCCAGGCCTCCTCCCTGCCCGGTGGGTGCTGGCTCCTGGCTGGTGTGGTGTGCTGCCTGTCCTGGTGTGGTGTGAAGGAGACCAGCAAGGAGCTGCGCATTGATATTTTCTGTAGCTTCGAATGAACCATTCGGGTGTTTATATAGGCCTGAACTGCTGGCATTACCCTGTTCTCTGTATTAGTCACAACTGTTTTTGATGAACTGTTCACATGTTAGTGTAGGCCTGGACGAGTTTACGAAGGGATTTACCTGATGTCGCTTACTGTAGTTTTTAATTAAATTTTCTGGGTGAGTAAAGACTTGAAGGGAGCTTCATGGCTCTCGAGAAAAGCAGATCTCATTAGGTGAGGGATAAGAGGGCTCACACCTTTGCATGCTCACATGTTGAATTTTTCCACGTATCGTTTGTGAATGTGTTGTATGGTCGTAACGTTACTGTGAGTATTGTCTGAATGAATCTTACTCAAATCCTTTTTTAATTATTTAAATGTTGTCCTCTTTCCATGCGCAAAGAAATTGCCAATTATCCTTTTCTGTAAGAAAACATAGTGACACGATTTAATTCGACGAATGCTGTTTGATGGAATTTACTGATTTATGTCGCCTGAGATATGAAGTAGTAGTCCTGAGAATGTCCTTATTATTGTCCTTATTGCTTGGTGCTTCCCTCAAAAGATGAATGAACTTCATACCCCATCTCTTTCAGTTGGGGGAATATCACCTAAGACATAACTCGTGATTCTATTATGTAAGCTTCCCATAGTCCTAGTACCTTAGGAGTGTTTCTAACCATCTAGAGACTCAGGGGGTAACCCTGGTGTGGTAAAGACGTTGTAGCTTATCACCTCGCTCTGGCGCCTGTCTTGCTTTACCAGAAACTCAAAAGTTAACTCATCACTTCTGTCTACTACGCGTGCCTTAATTTGTTTATTGAAGGAACCCTCTGAGTTTTCGTCTCCGTAGCATCTAAAAACCAAGTCCCACATTATCCTTTATGACGTGGCCGCCTCTAAAACTCCGGATCGTGAATACTCCGTACTTGAAAGATTTGCCCAACCACGACGTTTACAATGAGTTGTACTTCACTCCTCGGACGCTCCTCTCTAAACCCCTGAAGATACTTCAAACTGGTACCAGTTTGGTTAACGTGTTCCGTCGTGCAGTCAGTTTCAAAGTTTTTATCTATTGAGTTGAACACTCAATTCCACGCGACCTGATGTGAGCGAATCATTGAACAGAGCCTGTGCCTCTGGCGTAGCTGTAGCCTAGATGTGAGACGAGCGTGCGTGGCGTACAGCACCTCACCTGCTCAAGAGGTGTAATGGCTCACTCGGATGTAGTCTACGCTCGAGAGTTATACATCACCTCATGCTATCCCATATGGGAATTAGCACTCCCAGGGGAAATGTAAGGGCCCGAGCTGAGAGCCATGTGGGCCGTCTCTTTGTTGAAATAAAATATTTTTGTTTTGTTAAGGACCACCTTTTTTCGGTTCACGCTGTCCAGTTTTTCAGCACCTACTATTTTCTTCTTGAACTTTTATCTTGTTTCATGAACTTCTTTCTCAACTTAGAGTTTCTATGTCCTTTCTGCATAGGTTCTGCGTTCCCTTAACTCCATTCTAAATGGTGCCTTCCTCTCTTTGGATCGCCTTTGTGGCGGATAGGGAGCCTTAAACTAACTAATAATTTAATAATCTATCTAATCTTATGCTAACCTAAAAGTGAACGGGTTAAAACTATTTCGTTATTCATGACTTGAATCGTTTCAATTGAATAACTGGGCCTAATTTTTACATGCGCAAGTCGAGGCTATGATGTGAGAAGATTGACTGAGCTGCGCCCTCCATACCCTTAGGAGTGTTATGTGAAACTCACGTCCACCCCTTATCAAACCACGCCTTACCCCCCTCATGAAACCACGCCCCTCCCCTCCATGTAACCACGCCCCTCCCC
>JACJUY010017900.1:0-11415 GCA_014220935.1 Platorchestia sp. MABIK | reverse complement strand
CTGGTGCCGGTGGTTTGTTTCTTCTGGTGCAGGTGGTTTGTTCCTTCTGGTGCAGGTGGTTTGTTCCTTCTGGTGCAGGTGGTTTGTGTCACTGGGGACTTGCTCTTTCTGGTGCAGGTGGTTTGTGCCTCTGGGCAGCCCTTCAGGAGAATACAATTGCCTTAGCTATGGGAATTACTGCGTCCAGGGAGAAGATGCGAAGTCCCGAGCTGAAGGGTAGGTTGGCCTTCCATTTACTGAAATAAAATAAGTTTTTATATTATGGCAGACCATCTTGTTTTGGTTCACTGCTGCCTTTTTTTCCAATATCTCTGACTTGCTTCTTCAACTTTGGTATTGTTTCATAAACTTCTTTCTAAATTTACTGTTCCCATGCGCAGTTTTTTTTTTAGGAACACACCTTGTGCACAGATTCCATCATCTCCCAACTCCGAAGAAAATAGCGCCTGCTTCTTTTTGGAATGCTTTAGTTGTGGTTAGGGAGGCTGAAACTAACTAATCTAATCTGGCTTTAGGGAGCAAGGTGTTATGCATCTGACATGCAGGAACTATTACAGTCTGCTGAACAACAGTGTTCCACGTGTGGAGTATAGTAAAGAAGAAAACAGATATAACATCTGTTTGAAGCTGAGAAAGGGTTCCTCATTTGTCTGCTCTAGTACATGTCCCTGCTTGGATAATTTTGTGCATTTTTTGTTGATTTGAGTTTTGTACTCTGATTTTCTTCGCTGTTCATGCAAAAAAAGTGCAAACTGCAATCGTTCTTTGTTCACCTGAAAAAGACATTTAATGTGCTTCCCCAAAAACATTCAGTGTTCGCACGCAAAACAAACATGCGTTCTCTTGCGTAACAAACGTTGTTTTGCTTGTGCAAGATTTGAACTGTCTCCCACACGAGAGTTGATCAACAACCTCACGTCTGTATACACTCAGTACCTCCCCCAACACAGCCACTAGTAAGACACATTACGCTAATTGCCCAAAACAACAAGCACGTTTGCGCAACACTGCCAAAAGTAATGCACGTTACACTCAGATACCCCCCACAGTGCTCAAAATAATCATCACGTACGTGCAACACTGCCAGAAGTAATGCACGTTACACTCAGGTACCCCTTACACTGCTCAAAATATTCATTACATATGTGCAACACTGTCAAAAGTAATGCACGTTACACTCAGATACCCCTTACACTGCTCAAAATATTCATTACGTACGTCCAACACTGCCAAAAGTGACGTATGTTGCACTCAGGTACCCCCTACACTGCTCAAAATAATCATTACGTACGTGCAACACTGTCAAAAGTAACACACCTTACACTCAGATGATCCCTACACTGCTCAAAATAATCATTACGTATGCGCAACACTGCCAAAAGTAACACACGTTACACTGAGGCCCCTAAATAATTAGTATGCGCGTGCAACATTACCAACATATAAGGAATAACACGTGTTGCAGACATGTGGATGTTTGGCGTGGTGGTGTGGGAGGTGTACAGCAGGGGTGAGGAGCCGTGGGCTGGCCTCAACGGTGGCCAGATCTTGAGCCGCGTCGAGGCTGGGGAAAGGCTTCCTCGTCCCCTCGCCTGCGGTCCCGACACCTACACCTTCATCGAGCAGGTAACCTCATTGTGAATATGTTCCATTACTGTAGTGCTCCTACTTGACCTCGATGTGCGTCATCGTTGTGTGAAGGATTTATTTTGGGAGGAATATCTATTCTAATGCGTTTCGACCACATACCAGTGAGATAATGTGAAGTCCCAAGCTGTTTATTAGGTGGGCCTTTTCTGTTGAGATAGGACTTTTTTTCTGTTACGGATCACCTTTTTTTTGTTCACTGCTGTCCTGTTTTCCAACAACTTGGATTATTTTCTTTAATTTTTATCTTGTCTCATAAAAAATCTTTCCTAAGTTGCTGTTTCTGTGCACGGGGGATCTTGTGTTGAAACACACCTTCTGCATAGATCTGCCTTCCCTTTACTCGACTAAATGACACCTTTCTCTCACTGGAACAACTTTGTTGTGGATACGATCACAGATACAATGAATAATCAGACATGATGCGCAACACATTTTACTTCATTGTTTTTACAAACCGTCTTGCAATAAACTGTTGTTAGATTTGCAAGTTTTTTTGTGATAGAAATTTTTATAAAGTGAAACTTCAATCTAGTGATGCAGCCACCGGTGAAAGTTTTTCTTTTATCAAGTCGACTGTCAGTAGGTAATGGTTGTGTCATGATCAGGGAATTCATAGTTAGTCTAAGATACGTAGTTTTCTCTCAGGTCCCCTCAGGGGGAAACAACTATTGTATCTACGGGAATTAGCGCTCCCAGGGGAAAATGTTTGAGGGCTCGAGCTGAGAGTTAGGTAGGCTTTCTTTTTGTTGAAATAAAAATTTTTTTTGCTATGTAAAGGGCCATCTTTTTTGATTCACTGCTGTCCTGTTTTTCAGCACCTAATACTTTCTTCTTCAACTTTTATCTTGTTTCATGAACTTCTATCCCAACTTACTGTTTCTATGCCCCTTCTGCATAGATTCCGCATTCCCTAATATCCATACTAAATGGTGCCTTCCTCCTTCCTCTCTTTGATATGCTTTTTTTTGTAGCGGTTAGGAGGCTTGAAGTAACCTATAATCTAATTTAATCTTTCCCTCGGGTGGCGTAGGATAGGCAATAGGTTTAGGTTGATCAGGTTTGTCCACCCTATGCTATGGGGACTGGCGCCCCCAGGAGGGGTACTTTAAGGTCCCCTCAGCTAAAGATAGGCCTTCGGGACTTGTGTCTTGCGTGTATACTTTACGTCTTTCAGTTCTCATGACTTTGCTATTTCTTCTTTTCTTCTTCATTTTTTACTTATTGTTTACATGCGCAGGATATTCTGTGTAGGAGCACACTTTGTGCATAGATAACACATTTTCTACAGTCGTTTTTAGATGGGCTCTTCTCATTGCTCTCATGAGATTGCCTTCGTTGTGGCTAGGGAATCTTAAACTGCCTAATATTATGATGATGGAACCTAATGTCAACTTATGGTTTATAGGTAATTATAATATTACTAGTGTGCACGGCCCGTCAAAAATGACGGGATTCGATACCTTTCTTGAACAAACTTTCCAGACGTGGATGACCAACAAATATATCCATCCCAACAGTACCCGTGATAAAAAATATTCTTGTACTTGCGCACTGGTGAAACTCGTATCACAGATACGGTCATCATGGCTATCTTTATGAGCATGACAGAGAAATGGACGAAGCGGACTCCAAAACAAAAAACAATAAGTATTGTTAGGTAGTAGCAGGACCCGGGGAAATTCCTCGGACAATGTCATCGTTAAGCTAGGTGGACCCGCGAAAAAATTCTGTCAATATTACCAAACCTATCCTAAAGAACCTATCATGATGAAATGTCAAACATCAATGCATGTAAAGGTCATCTTTTAATGTTATACTGAGGAATTCGGTATCCATGATCCTGCAAACCAAAACATTCCATGTTTCTTAAGAAGCGGACACCAAAGAGATATATAAATAAATATATGAATAGATACACAACGGGTATTATTAGGCTAGATAATGATAGAACCTAATGTCAACTTATGGTTTATAGGTAGCAGTAACTACGTTGGATGTTCGTTCACTCATAAGCAACAAACAAGTCACCTTACGCACAAACAACAAAAACAGGGCAACACTAATTACATTGGCTGTCCAGACACACTCACAACACTAAACAAGCCACCGTGTTTGCATAGCAGTCACGGTAGAGGAAACAAGGTAAAGTCACTTCTATGGGAAAAATACACCTCCTCTTGTTTGGCTAGCCAATAGAACGGCTTTATTTAAAACAAACTTCATGACGTCACTATTGCGACATGTTGTTAGGCCAATAGCGTTGCCAGATTTGGGGGTAGCAGTGTTGCCAGATGCAACATGAGTGCTGCTATTGGTTCGTTGCTGTGACGTCACCATTTCCACACGGTCTACAAAAAAAGACTGGCATTGCCACACGGTCGACAAAAAAGACGGGTTTGACCCTACCTTGTTTCCTCTATCGTGGCTGCAGTGCTGGGAGCTGGAGCCTGCCCAGCGGCCGAGCTTCGCTGCAGCATACGAGGCGCTGCTGAGCAGGGCGCCCACGGTGGTCACGGCGCGCCAAAAGTGCGTCACCGCCGGCAAACTCGCCGTCGAGATCGGGGACGCCATCGCCGTCGTCGAGGGCAGGTAGTGTGTGTGTATGTGGGCCTGAGCGATGCTGTGTGTGTGTGTGTGTGTGTGTGTGTGTGTGAGTGAGTGAACATTGTTGCGTGTTGCGTGAACATTGTTGCGTGTGTTGCGTGAACATTTTTTTTGTGTTGCGTGAGCGTTGTTGCGTGAGCGTTGTTGCGTGAGCGTTGTTGCGTGAGCGTTGTTGCATGAGCGTTGTTGCATGAGCATTGTTGCATGAGCATTGTTGCGTGAGCATTGTTGCGTGAGCATTGTTGCGTGAGCATTGTTGCGTGAGCATTGTTGCGTGAGCATTGTTGCGTGAGCATTGTTGCGTGAGCATTGTTGCGTGTGCATTGTTGCGTGTGCATTGTTGCGTGTGCATTGTTGCGTGAGCATTGTTGCGTGTGCATTGTTGCGTGAGCATTGTTGCGTGAGCATTGTTGCGTGTACATTTTTGCGTTTGCATGCATGTGTACATGAGAATTTCTTTGGGTGTGTGACGCGAGCGTTTCTGTGGGTGGGTGACGTGAGCGTTTCTGCGTGTGCTGCATGTGTGTATGAACATTCCTGCATGCCTGGAAATGAGTACGTGAGCATTTTTGCATGTGTGTGCGGGAACAATTCTACTTGTGCCTGTCAGCTTGTCTACGTGTATAGGAGCGTTTCTGATTTTACGTGTGCTTGTGCATTTGTGTATCTGCATTTGTGTTTATGCATTTGTGCATCTGTGTGGGTATGTAAGCGCACGTGTACTGTCTAACCATAAATAATCGTAAAAACATAGTTGTGAAGTTCTCCATAGTTGCCTATATAACCAATAAATGGCAGCATTTCATTATAAAAAAACAGCTGATGTACCTACATTTCTTATTAGGATATTCAGTGCATTCAGTGAGACGCATAAATGTAGATGCAAGGGTTTAAACTCTTGCAATGAGATGCAAGGGTTTAAACTCTTGCAATGAGATGCAAGGGTTTAAACTCTTGCAATGAGATGCAAGGGTTTAAACTCTTGCAATGAGATGCAAGAGTTTGGCGTAAAGCACCTTATTCCGAGAAGTGTTTTCAGAGCAAGCTGTGCAGTGTCCACAGGTTGTGTTTTTGCTGAGCAATTTTAGTCACTCAGTAGAGAGCTCTTTATTTACCATAGGATTCCATCGTATAAAACAGGAGCTATTTCTTTTGCCAAAGAGTATTCATTTCTTCGAATAAAACAGGAGCTACGTTACAGAACCTCCGAGGCAGGTGGTCGTCTGGGGAGTGGAAATGGGGTTATTTTTTTTTGCGTGTACTATGCCTTGATAAACTCTTGTCAATATTTTGCACGCTTTTATAACAATTCTCTAAACTCGGGGTACAAGAACTGCAATTCTTCATGGGGTGTGTATGGTGTTGAATTATGGTGCCTCAACCGAGAGTGGCAGCTTGGCGTGAAAGAAGAAGTACATTTACAACCGTCAATTATCAAGTAAAAGCATCAGTATTTTCATTTTACACAATTTTTTTAAGAACTGTCAAAACGCAAAGTGTGGTGTAGCTATTTGACAGTATTCTTAGCATTATTAGTAACTACTGTAGTGTACACGGCCCGTCAAAAATGGGGGTTAAATATTTTTGATGAATAAATTCTCCAGATGTGGATGACAAACAAGTATATCCATCCTAATAGTACCCGAGATTAAAATATTCTTGTACTTGTGCACTGGTGAAACTCGTATCACAGAGACGGTCGTTGGGCATCCTTATGAGCGTCACAGAGAGGCGGAGGAAGCGAATACCAAACAAATTCAAAACTAAATGCATAAAGGGTATTATTAGTAATATTAGAGCCAAGATCACCTTTTTACAGAAAACGACATGTTGTGATTAAACAAGGTGATTTTAGCTTTAATATGTGTAATTA
The DNA here is from genome assembly GCA_014220935.1 of Platorchestia sp. MABIK. Lineage (NCBI taxonomy): Eukaryota > Metazoa > Arthropoda > Malacostraca > Amphipoda > Talitridae > Platorchestia > Platorchestia sp. MABIK. Next base: position 5,288 of record JACJUY010017900.1, on the reverse strand, counting down.
TTTAAAAGACTTCAAATCTTACACATTTTGCATTACGGCTGCGTATAGAGATATTGTATTAACATGAATGTACTGGTGCTTGTGCATAAAAAATTGACGTTTGAAAATGTGTGTTTTATAATGTGTAGCTCATGCATATGATTCATCAGTAAAGTGTAGCTTATGCATATTATTGATCAGTAAAGTGTAGCTTATGCATATTATTGATCAGAAAAGTGTAGCGCGCACATGTAACTAAAAAATAAAGTGTAGCTCACACATGTAATTGAACAACAATGAAGTGTAGCGTACGCAAATAACTGATCAATAAGTTGTAGCCCACGCAATAATGGACACAAGTTGTGAACTGACGGTGCGCATTTCAGCGCGGATGATTTCTGGTGGGTGGGGGTGAACGAGCGGACGGGTGAGGTGGGGCAGTTCCCCCGCTGTATCGTGGATACCGCCCGCCCCCTCGAGCCGGGGGACATCAGCTCACCCCTGCACAACTCCTTCATACACACAGGTGGGCCACGTCTGATTCACTCCGTTATTTTGACGCTCGCCGTCTTTCTAATTTCAGCCATCTAAAATACGATGCAACTCAAAATAATTACATCATCTTAGATTTACAGCAGGGAGCATAAGTTCTTCTGTCGCTTTAATTACTCTACATACTTACGTTCTTGAGCTTTTTACAAATGAATTTGAGCTCAAAATCTAATTGGTATAATACCCAAGCATGAAGATTCTGGTAAGAAAAACTGCACGGAGAGTTACCAAGGGGACTAATAAACTTTAGTGTTTCTGATTGCTCCAAAACGACAACGTTAAATATTTGTATCTTCGGACTCCAAGTATCCAGTTTACAAAGTAGGAGTTGAGGCGAGCAGACCAAGCAAGCAACACATTATTATTCCATGGATGAAATATTTTTTTGGCCATGGATGAAGTTATTATCTAAGCAAGTTTTGTGACGCACGTCTCCCTGTAACAGGAAGGTTAGGGGTGCCTGCACACCAAAACATTTGAAGCGAGAATGCATGCGAGCTCTAATTGATTAACATGGATTCCTAAAGAAGTGCACATACTGGAAGCGAGCAAGTGGGCAAGACTAAAGATTGACTGAAGCGAGAAAGCGACTCAAAGATGGTTTCACGCTTGAAAGCTTGCTTAGGGTGCTTACACGCCAATCGACTGGAAGCGAGAAAGCAAGCGAGAGAGAAAGATGTTGGGCAAGATCTATCACACACCAAAAGACGGCCAGTTCGCGCCTGAATGTCATGAAGAGTGGTCTGTTACAGAGACCAGCGGTACGAGCATGTGTTCGTAACGTTGAGTTTCATTTCTACTTCATCCCATTGCTTTGAAACGTAATATGTCACTGTGCTTTGGATCTTTTGAGTTCTAAAGGTACAGTACAGCATATAAGAACTTTGGATATAAGGAGTTCATTCTATGCTGGAGGAATTAAGCAGTACACCTCCCTCGTCGACATCTCACTGCGCACTGCCAGAGGCTTTCTGCTGCCGCTCTCAAGCGTGAAACCATCTTCGAGTCGCTTTCGCGCTTCAGCCAATCTTCAGTCTTTCTCTCTCGCTCGCTTGCTTGCTTGCAGGGTGTGCACTCCCATTAGAATACATGTTAATCAATTCAAGCTCGCTTGCTTTCTCGCTTTAAATCTTTTGGTGTGCAGGCACCCTTAGCCCTACATTGTAGCAGGTTGACTCGTGTAGTAGTCGCGTCACAGCCGTCACGGGGGCTGGTCGCATCTATGCTCCGGTCCGTCTTTAATCCTTTCTCGTCAAAGTTGGTGCTTTCTTCTCTTCGGAACGCTTTTTTTTAGCAGTTAGGAAAGCTTAAACTAACATCTAATCTACCTTCAAAGTGGATTTCAAAATCCACTTTCATAAACAGCTCCAATATATTTTATTCCTTGTGAGATTTGTGCCCTGATGTGTTCTTCGAAGTTCGTTGTCGAGTGGCAGTTCCTTCCTCATCGTGATATCGGTGACTACTTGATGCCGGTGCCAGTCAAATTGTTGTAGTTGTGATGACGGTAATATGAGTACAAAATTCTGACGTTAAAGGGGTTAACACTTAGACTGCGACGTGAGCCACAGGTGGCCGCGGAGGGGATTTTCACAACGCTGCTGACCGGCCAGTAGTCACAAACTCAAATTTCATAAATACCTGATTAAAACTAAAGTGCTGGCACGATCCAGCTAATGTTTACTATTTTCACCATTGCTTGCTGCAATTGGCTTCAAATTTCAGTTAAATATTAAACTAGTTTAACTGCCGCAGTCAAAGTGTTGCGGCTACCACTACTGCCGTGAGGCTTGTGCTGACACCGATAGATGTCTGCTGTGCTGCGCCAAGCAATGTTACATGTTTTTGCTTCTAACCAGCCATAATTGTTTAGCGAAAAACATTTTGTCAGAAAAATTTTGTAATTTATTTACAATAACCTTAAAGATCTCTACTTGAATTCTGTTATCGGACAACTGAGAACGCGAAGTTGAATGAAGCAAACTTTTAATGATGATTGCTTACTTTCCTGGTGATAGGACTATAACTGGTATTGAGGAATGACAGGAGGTAGGATGGTATGCAGTACAGAAGAGACTTTTCATATTTACTGTAATGTGTTCGTATTTTGGGTGGTGGCGTGTTTTCCGCAGTGTGTTCGTATTAGTGCTGTTGGATGTTTGTATTGTCGGTAGCGTGTTTACCGCACTGTGTTCGTATTAGCAGTGTTGGGTGTTTGTTTTGGCGGTAGCGTGTTTACCGGAGTGTGTTCGTATTAGCGGTGTTGGGTGTTTGAATTTGCGGTAGCGTGTTTACCGCAGTGTGTTTGTATTAGCGATGTTGGGTGTTTGTGTTGGCGGTAGCGTGTTTACCGCAGCGTGTTCGTATTAGCGATGTTGGGTGTTTGTGTTGGCGGGAGCGTGTTTACCGTAGCGTGTTCGTATTAGCGATGTTGGGTGTTTGTGTTGGCGGTAGCGTGTTTACCGCAGCGTGTTCGTATTAGCGATGTTGGGTGTTTGTTTAGGCGGCAGCGTGTTTACCGCAGTGTGTTCGTATTAGTGATGTTGGGTGTTTGTATTGGCGGTGGCGTGTTCACAGTTGGGTGTCCGGATTAGCAATTAGTATTAGCGGTAGCGTGTTCGCATTCGCTCCAGTGTGCTTGGTTGTGTGTGTACTGGTGCCGCAGCATCACAAACCACCTGCTCTCAGGTCACGGTGGCAGCGACAAGACCTGGGGTCACCCTAGCCACATCGATGAGGTGTTCCTGCGCAATCCGCTCACCCCCTCTCAGGGAGATGCCGCGCCTTCCATCCCCAACATTTCACGCAAACTTTCCGGACAAAGCAGAAAGTCAAGTGAGTTTAAAATACTTGTTAATTCATGCTCGTTCCCCCTCAAGGGGATAAAACTTTTGTATCTTTAGGAATTAGCAATCCCAGGGGGAAAACTTGAGGTCCCAAGCTGAGAGTTAGGTAGGCCTTCTTTTTGCTGAATATAAAATGTTTTTCTTATGTTAAGGACCATTTTTGTTGGTTCACTACTTTCCTGTACTACTTTCTTTTTCAACTTTTATCTTGTTTCATGAACTTCTTCTTCTGAACTATGCACCTTATGTGTAGATTTCGCATTCCCTAAAGTCCACGCTGAATGGTGCCTACTTGCTTCCTCTCGTTGGAACGTCTTTGTAGCGGTTAGAGAGGCTTAAACCAACATATGATCTAATCTATTCATGCTCTTATATTTGTTCTAAGGTTATGGAAGGTTCCACCTACTTGATCAATTCTAGTGAGGTTAGTTTTTCGTAACTATTTCGATGCACACTTGGGGCATTTCCTCAGATTTTGCAAAGGTGATTTCATGTGTCTTTGAGAATGCGAGACTCGGTGTGCCTCGCAGTTTTCTAAAAGGAGTTTGCTTTCTTAGAGGAGTGAGCTTTGAGAAAAAAGTAGGCATTCCTAAAGGAATGTGCAGTCGAAAAGGTGTAGGTATTGATAAAGGTGTAGATAATGATAAAGGTGTAGGTATTGATAAAGGTGTAGGTATTGATAAAGGTGTGGGTATTGATAAAGGTGTGGGTGTTGATAAAGGTGTGGGTATTGATAAAGGTGTAGGTATTGATAAAGGTGTAGGTATTGATAAAGGTGTGGGTATTGATAAAGGTGTGGGTATTGATGAAGGTGTAGGCAATTGATATAGGTGTAGGCATTCGAAAAGGAGCATTCAAAAAAGAGTGAGCTTTCAGAAAAGAGTAGGCATTCGAATAGGTGTAGGTAATCCAAAAGGAGAGCATTATGCAGACTGCCGCTCTTCTGACTTGTCCATAGTTACCTGCTGTAGGTGCAACAGCTCACGTCCAGAGAATCTCTTGTGGCTTTAGTTCGTTTGCAAAGTAGGTTATTTCATTTCCTCAGTTTTTTTTTTTACGGAGAACATGTTTGTTTACTTGTGGTACTCATTCTGGGGTACAACATCTTTCCTGGTCGCTTTTTTCATGATTCGTCTCGTACTATATAGTCCTAACAGCAATTCTGGTCTGATGTGGATGACACCTGAGATTCCTGAGATGTAGTTTGGAGCACGGCTCCAGACCACGATGAGTCGCCGCCTCATATCCATCACACAAATATATCCATCCTAATATTACCCGTAGTTGAAATATTCTTGTACTTGTGCACTGGTGAAACTCGTATCACAGATACGGTCATTAAGCATCCTTATGAGCGTAACAGAGAGACGGACCAACCAACTAAGCTAAAACTGTGCATATAAGAATTGATGGTCATAAGGCTCTGAGTAAGTTATATTTTATGTTAAATTTGGCCGTAAGGTTCTGTTTAGCAGCAATATTTTAATATTTCTATTATGGATTTCCTGTGATGTTATTGACTGGTGCAGAACCGAGCACTGGAATATCTTGCTTGCTCTACTAGAGCGTTGTGTTCAGGGGACGGATTTTCAAATCCATTAACGTCGTTATAGTGGCACAACCGACTGCAAAGGTTCTTATGTCGACTTGGCAAAGCAACGTAGTTTCATTGGTTATTGAAAAATTCTTGAATATTTGAGCTACATTCTGATGATGTTTAATGGTGAAAAAGTGAATTGAGTGGAGCATCTACACCTTTTTCACTTCAAATTAATCCAAGTCAAGTTCAATTTAATCCAAATCAAGTTCAAATTAATCCAAGTCATGTTCAAATTAATCAGAGTGAAGTTCAAATTAATCCAAGTCAAGTTCAAATTAATCCAAGTCAAGTTCAAATTAATCCAAGTCAAG
>JACJUY010017899.1:0-11415 GCA_014220935.1 Platorchestia sp. MABIK | reverse complement strand
ACAAACATTTCAAACAAACATTTCAAACAAACATTTCAAACAAACATTTCAAACAAACATTTCAAACATTTCAAACATTTCAAACATTTCAAACATTTCAAACATTTCAAACATTTCAAACATTTCAAACATTTCAAACATTTTAAACAATTTAAACAATTTAAACAATTTATTTACCACAGGTGATACAGTGGTAGAATGTTTCTTAAGTCTAGTACAATGGTCAAATTTGAGTATAGCTGCATGTGGGCCCGAATAAGTTCAGCGACTTCTAGGGCGTCCTAACATCAACGTTATTCCAAAGGGTACAATGATGTTTAACCTAATTCACTTAACCTAGTTTCATATTTTACTGATCAATGAATAATTTAAATTGATATTAGATGCTTCATTTTACAATATAGTTCATATGGACTAGATGTAACAGTGTATTCGATAAACGATTTAAGAACAGACTGAAGATCGGCGATATTAACCATGGCAAATTACATTATTAGGACTAGTCATGTAGGAGACAAGGTTTGACTTGGTGGTCTTACACGACTAGTATTCTGATAGGAAGTGAGACTTAATATTTCTTTTGAATACCTTGTAAGAATTACTTTCACGGGTCTCCGCAGGCATTGAGTTCCAAGTTTTAGTTCCAACGAAGAGGATACCATGTTGCGACCGGGCCTTTGAATAATAAGGAAGCATTCACGTCTTTGTGGACGTATAGCCGGCAACGCAAGTTATTGTAACGATTTGGCTATGCTACACGTTATTTTTTAACCTGAAAAAATTTAGGCACTGGGCATCTGGTAACTGCTTGTGGCGAGCTGCTCAAATTTTGGTCAGATTTGGCCCGTACCGTGGCCAAATCAACAGAAGAATTTGGGCAGCGGGAGTACTGCTACGATGATGTAAATAGTTGGAAAATCTGGCAAGTAACGGTCACTCACAAAACTTTTGGTTAATTTGAACCAACATTTCACAAAATTCACAGCTATACCTTTCTAAGAACCAACTAGCACAACGACCACCAAACTGGCAGCAAGAAATAGGTTTTCGTATTATGTACGCTCGCAAGAGGTTCATAAACTTAGCCTGAACAATACGATACACATCTTTACAGAGATAATATTAAGGCACTCACCCGTCTTTATCTTCATCCGCCATGTGGAGAGATGGCTTCCAGCCGCACCAGCCTGTAATGAAAGTACACCATTTTAGAATTCGCGTTGAATTTTACTCGTCCACGCCTAGTATTTTCACTGGGATGGTGTGTGCGACGCAAATTATCACAAATTGAAATAAAATGACTGATGAAATGATTATTGGATGTACGAGCATGTTTATATTAAATCAACACTCTGACCGCAATAGCTTAAAGTGAAGTTCAATATTCAACTCAAATATAAACCCAATTATGGTGAACAATTTTGAAAATAATAAGCATAAACTATACCGTGTCTTTTTGAGTATTTATGAAAATTGAGTTTGTGACTACTGGTCGGTCAGCAGCATTATAAAAATCCCCTCCGTGGCCATGGGTGGCGCACGTTGCGGTTCAAGTGTTAAACCACCGACTCTCCGAGGACTCAAATCCCATTCTTTACCTTAGGTGAAAGAAATTCAACTAAAAAAGCGACGAATTCTTGTAAATTCAGTTAACTTCGTGCCTCACTACGCCATACAAATACAATGAAACAAATTCCATAAAACACCTCGTAAATACGCAAACTCGTCAAGACCTGGCCAATACCGGCACGGAGGAACACTTGGGTGTGACGAGAGCGACGTCTACAACAAGCAGTGAAGTGTCACTGACGCACGCGAAGCAAGGGTCCACTCGACAAGCAGATAACGCGCCTGATAACACGAGTTGGCCATCACAGGAGCGAGTGGAAGATACGGAGGCTTCCTCCGTGAAAAAGAAACTTTTAATATGGTCGTTTTGTTTTTAGCATCGCGCCATGATTACAATGTTATTCAGAGCCTTAACCCTTTCGGTACGAAAATTCAAATGGTTTGGGTTAAAACTTCCTGGAGAAAAAGTTGTCATTACCCTGAATTGGCAGTGAAATTGTCCGAGTTTGGGTGCTTTTAGCTCAAGCAAGTGCCTACTTCTTTATTTTGGTTTAACATTTTTTTGAATATTTGAAGCTCTATGCTTGGCGACAGAAATTTTCGACGTTGATAATAAAGTTTTGTATTTACGAATAAATTATTCATAAGCTTTTGCTCGAATTTATCAAAAATGAACGAAGTTCAGAAAAAATTTGGTCAATATCGGGTTTAATGCGCTCTCGGAAATTAAGAATTCCGTTCCCAAGAATCACTAAAGGAACACGTTTAAGAACGTTTTACACAAATGACATTCTGCTCGCCGATGCGTAATTTTCGAATTATTCAACTTTGAAGTTATAGGAGCGTCGTATATAACAGTAAAGGAACGGACACGTAAATATGCTGTAAAACGGTATTGACGTAACGATGGGTGAGGTTAGGGTAGGTTATGTTAGTTAAATAAACTAACGTAAAATGACATGAATCAACCTAAAATAGCTTACCTCAACTTACGCAAAACGAGGCTGTTATTTTCTCGGCAAGAAGTGGGTGTCTCCCGCCTGAAAAGTGGGCGTGACCCAACAATGCGGCGACTAAGCAGCCGACCATATAATGCTATTCCTATCTGAACGTAATTGTTATACCTCGGAAATAACGCATCAGCGAGCAGAATGTCATTCGTGTAAAACGTTATTAAATGTGTCCCTTTAGTGATTCTTTGGAACGGAATTCTTAATTTCCGTGAGCGCATTGAACCCGATATTGACCAAAAATTTGCTCAAGTTAAATAGGAAGGATATTGAATGTGTTGTGCGGACCCCACGGCATGAACTTAGAGGTAACCTATGGTAGTTAACGCGTGCAGGCTTCTGGAAATGATTAAAAACTCGATTCATGAATGCTTGTAACTTCCCAAATTCTGTTATTTACTCCAAAATATTCTCTCACTAGTTAAATTACATTAAAATTAGGTTAGATGCCCTAAACTGGAAGCACTAGCCAACTTGGCACTGGAGTAGCCGTCAGTACCGATTAAGATTTGGGAAGGGAGCGACGCAGAATTTCATGGAATTAAAGTTTCTTCTTACACCGTATCAACCCGTCGCCTCCGATTTATACATTCACCAGAGGAGCTGCCTGCGCTGAGAAAGCCTTCCGAAACTTTTGGAATAAACTTATCTGATCCCACAATGTACAGTACATATGAAAACAAGGCACGTACAACTCGTATCAACTGAACAATGAGCACCTCGCTAACAATTTGGACGCTTCTTCTTCAGGTTATCCGAAGTTGACGGTTTCAACACTTCTACTTCAGTGGGTTTAACTGAAGTTTAACTTAATTCAAATTAAAATCAATTTTAGCCATCAATTTCAAAAATGGAGATCATGAACTGCATCGTACTTTCATTTAGTTTTTGTCGAGTATTTATGAAAATTAAGTTTGTGACTACCGCTTGGTCAACCATCAGCATTATAAAAATCCCCTTGGTAACCACCGGGGGGTCACACCGCAGTTAACATGTTGAGAGCCCGGGAATCCGATGAGTCTACGTGCGGAACTAAGCCGTGCAACGTAACTTCAGTAGCTGTAGTTTCAGTTTGGAAAATTTTGCCAAAAAAAAGTAACGCGGCCAAATCAGCTTCATCATTTTGCAGCAACACTGACGTAAATTACTCTACTATCTAGACCCTTATCTTCAATCAACGTTATGAATGAAGTACAGGGTAAATTATTTGAAAATGTTCGTAAGGATGAAACTCTCAAATTTTGGGTGCATGAATGGGTGTATCATCATCAGAAAGAACCAAATTCCAGTCGCAGTATGATTCGGAAAATTTCGTTCATCAATACTTGGGTTTCACACGTCCGATACGGAGGGGGAGCCTCTCGTACAAAGCTAGATTACATGGCTAAAGGACAAAATATTGCAAAAGGCAAGGTTATCAAAGACGATCAGTTCTAGAATCTTGCTGCTAAACGAGCTGTTCCGTAACTTGTGCAAAAATTTTTGGAAATTTCAGAGACGCGTCGAAATCAGAACAGCAAAGGGCGGGTTATTGGCCACTATTTGCAGTGATACATTCAAGCTTTTCGTAGAGCAGGAGTGTGTGTGCGGTTTCAATGACGTGTGTCGTAATCAGAAGTTTCTCGTCTCGAATAACGCTCAATTAATTCAACTCTTAACACGAGCCCTGATGTCAGATGACTGCTCTATATGCTTTAAATTTGTGGGCAAAAACGGGGCTTTGTAGCAAGAGACGGAGGATCTACCAAGTTTGACTTGGATGAAGAGATCCATGGATTTAATAATTTATGAATCACTCTTACAGGGTGTCCAAAAAACTGTACTCGTCCGTTTACTGAGGATTGCACACGGATTTTTTTGTCTTAGGTGACGAATTCTAATTTTCTAAAGTTGTGTGCTCTTTTCGTCTATTTACCTCATTACATTGGCATCGATATCAATAAATACCCACATCAAAACAAAGACATGAGTGGAGAAAAATCAAAGTATGAATGTTGTTCAAGTAATTGATTACTAGAAAACAATTTTCAATTTCCACTGAAATTTTTATTTGAATTATTAGTTGTTCTTAAATTCCTATGAAAACATTCCAGCTTATCGTAAATATTTTCCCTTATATCCTAATTGTTTCTGCACTGTACTATGTTTGTTTGGTAGCTCTGGAATGTGTAAAGAATTCATGGAACAAACCGCTACTATATTTCTACAACTTGCATGACCTAATCGCTACCTTCATTTTCTATCGTTCATATTGTGATTCAGGAACAAACTTTTAGCAACACTAGTTTATCATGAACTTAAAAAACGGTTTAGGCATTGGGTATTTCATAAATAGCTGGCTAGAAATTCATCTCGTTTTCGGAGAAACGTTACCTTCGCAATGACTCTGAAACGCAGTGAAATATGCAAGATACTTACCACAACGCTCACAAATTTGTAAGCAAAGTAAATACAATGCCAATATTGACCCGTTTATTGAGTTTTTTTTCAGATATAGCGCAATTTATAACACAGAAATTCAGGTCACTCATAAAGTCTACTTCGTTAGAGTCCGTTCGATGTGCTCAAAATTCATGCAATAAAACAAGTACGTTCAGTAGATTTCTGCTGAACTGATAAATCATCAACTTGAAACAACGAGCTTACCTTTATAATATTAGAAAAAAATAACGATTCCACTGGAGGAGCTAGAGTGTCCTTGACGACCCGGCGACAAACTGCAACTGTCGTCTGCTGCGTCATGTTCCAGCACAAGCCCTAGCAGACACTCTTCTTTCGCTTTTGACCTTCAGTTTTCATGACCATCCCATACATCATATTGCTTAAATAAAAAATATCGATACAAATTATTTCAACAGATATTTTGCCGAAGGCAACTGAACTGAAATGAAATTTTTCAGACGATCGATACTTCTATTGATATCCAGTTTTACTGAAATATAAGGTTTTCATTTAATAAAAACGGCATTCTACTTGAAACTGAAATCGGCGATAACTGTGGAGGCGTGTTCATTTCATAACAGGATTTCTAGTATGCCAAGGTAGCTTGAAGGTGACACTGTAATGTCAGAGTGACCATGAATCCCCAGGCATTTTTTGTGACATTCCGAGCAGCTCTGCACTGTCTTTGGAAGCTAACATTTGGCGAAAATCTCATATAGTGCTCAGTCGATATTAATTTTTTCGCTCATTGAAATTTTTTATTCGCTGAGGAATAGGAAAATTACAGTAAATTAAGGTATTTGTAAGAGATTCGCTAAACCGTTTAAGTGCACCAAGGGCGCCGTAGTATTGAGTACGAAGATGTGCATCGTCATAGCTGCTGCAAGCGAGGCACCAACTGTTGCATTCTTTATCCTCCAATGCACTCACGGCAGAGGCAGAAAATCAATCAACTGTTCTTATTCTTTTTTCTTGGCAGCATTTGCAGGCGTACATTTGAGAATGAATTGTTGAAAATTTTTGATTCGTAGTAAATTATTTGGATCTTTTCATGATATCAAAATCATTTATAACTAAATAAATCAAACTCAAGTCGTTACCACTGCAACTACAAATGGCGTTAAAAAATCTGAGTGAAACTTTTAAAGCCAGTAATTCATTTGAAACGAAATGCCTATAAAAATATTGATTAATTTACATAAAGAAATGAATTCCCACAGGGAATGGGGTAAATAAATTTTCATGTATTTAGTTACACTTCTAATCATTGGTAACATCATAAATACTGTTGAGAAAATTGTTATTGTAGTTTCATTATCGCTAACGTAGATTATTCTATCACAGTGAAAGAAATCGATTGACACCTAATGAAAATTACGTTCCCTTGAATTTATTTCATTAAATTTTTCATTTTCACTGCATTTTTAGGAGTTTTTTCTATAACCGTCGATCTTCGAGTTGTGTATCATTTTCGGTGAAGCTCAACGGATAAAAATGTACACCAACTAATTAACTAACAATCTTCTTCATTCAAGTGATGTGGGACTTCATCCCATACATTGAGGCTCACAAAAGATTGTGTATGATTCTAGGATCGGCCATGTTTCAATGTAAAGCGAGAACTAAAAAAAGATTTTGACAACGAAGCATATAATTCATATGAAAAGAAGTTTTCATTTCTTGTTACGCTCTATCTTAAATGACTTGCAGCCGACTGAGAACATAAAAATTTGCCTAATATTAAATCGGTGCTGATTTGGTAGGCGATCTAAATTGAAATGGGATCCACACCGATAATTTAGGTTAGAACCAAATTTGCATGTTACGTATATTATTGAGGGCTAATTCAAATAAAATAACTTTGATGAAAACTAAAATTTTGTTCCATGCGTACATTCAATTGGACTACAACCGTTGCACTCATACAGATTTAAAATTAATTGCTTGGAAGTTATTGTAACAAACGAGCGTAGATCGCCTACCAAATAGGTTTTATGACTTCCAGATCGTATACCAGTTTGCACCAATATATCTTGTTTATTGTGTTAAACTTATATCTTGAAGTCATTGAAATAAAATAGAGTTGAAGCTGAGATGGGATCATTTTGCGACTCTACGAGTAGTAGCCTCTCGTTAAAATTAATCTGTGCTCGAAGCATGTTAAGCGGACGAAAACTTTCTGAATAATTAAGAGAGTAAATAAAATTTATCTCTAACAACAAAATAATATTCTATAAAAATATTATCCAACAAAAAAATGTAAATTTCAAGAGTCCACAAAATGCTTTACGAGTACAGCAAAAAAATTGTTACATTGCAATTCACTAAATGGAGAACTGATCTACACTAAGCACCCATAAATCAAAGTCGTGAGGTCCGTAAATTGATTAACCAGCGATTGGACCGCCTTAAGCCCGAATTAAAGCTTTCATTCTATCTGGCATTGATTCTACAAGGTTCGGATCCTCGGTAGCTCTATTTTGGCCTAGATTGCCGTAACATGTCTTACAAAGTAGTCAATGTTGAAAACAGGGCGATGAGCCACAAAGGTTTATATCAAGCTCATTCCATAAATTTTAAATCGGGTTGAAATCAGGAGATTTTAGTGGCCAGTCTATGCGCTCAAATGCTCTTTAATTCGTCATAAACTAACCTTGAACATTTCTAGCCCTGTGGTAACGAGGATTGTCATCCATAGAGCTCCTGTTGCCATCAGGAAAATAAAACTTCATAGAAGGATGAATATGGTCAGAAAGTACTGGAAAGAAGCCGTCGGTGTTCATTTTATCATTGCAGAGTGGCACATTCATTCCCATTTCAGCAAAAACAACAACAAACCACTGCCTCCAGATGATGCCTGAACAGTTGAAACGATATTCTTACGAGATGGATTTGTGGTGCCCGAAGATACCGCCTATTATTTTTCTTATAAATTACGAATTTCAAGGTATAAGATGGATCTGTGATGACTATGAATAAAGCCTATCATTTTTCTTACAAATTATGAGCTTCAAAACTCTCAAACTCCTCTTGCTCGTCTGGCAACATTTTGCTTCCACATCCTGTCCTACATCCCAGTACAAAATATGCCAGCAATACTAGCGGCTCACTCAACTGAAACTTGCTCCACTCACAGTATTTCGTGAATGTTATTGAATTATGTGATTAGATAGAAACTTGAAAATCTGTTCTTAAAGAAGTTGTGTAGATAAATGATGTACGCACAGTACGCGCTAGCAAAATTCCTACATTTTAGTTTCATGTCGATAAACGATGTTATTGTGTTAAATATCACCAACTTCATTCTCCTGAGTTAAGTATTTGATGTTTAACTGATTTTAAATAAGTAACTTAACCTTAACTTTGCGCACTGAAGTTTAAATATAATTTGACTTATACATGTTCATGCAACGATGTTTTACTTCTGATTACATCCGTCTTTATTTTACTAGAGGATACTCATGATCAAGCTCGATATTTCTTATATGCTTCATCGAACTTTTTTCTACATTAAATTACGTTATATTTTAGATTAGCATAGGAGATCCTTGCCTTAATTATGAATTCAGATAATTTAGTTTAATTACCTTCATCTTCTTCGATTAGTATCATATAACTAGTGAGTCGATAATCATTTCATTAGTATAGTTCTGTTATCCGTAAAACCTATCGCCGATGTTCTTGTTTCTCACAGGTTTCAACTTTTGGAACCTGATGTTTCACATCTCGGGATCAATATCCTGTACACTTATGGACTCCCAAATATACATGTGTTGACGTACTAGCACTAATTATTTCCCCAGTGTTAAAACAGTTTAAAATAGAAGGAGGACGACGATTACAACACACACCTTAGTAAACCTTAAAATATTTCGTCGTCTCCTCACTTCTATGAGATCCATCGCTTTATGTGGCTGTAGCCATAGCCTAACACACTTTTTCTCATCGTATTACTCGTACATTATCTACTTATAATCCTCAACTGTCCAATATTGATGTTCTCGATCATTTGTCAAACTTTTTTTATGCGATTTACTGCTGATACTAATGGCTTCTTGGTGGATTTGCATTTGACTAAATCTATTTTCTTCTGCTCTTGTTGTATAGTCCTTTGAGAGGAATGGTTTTTGATCTTCACAAAACTCACTAGTTATCGTTTGAGTTTATGAACGTCGGTTATTTCTTCCCTAATCACTTCAAAGAGCGTTTGTCTCTGTCGTTCCGAATGTCTGGCCTTTCACAATTTTCACAAAATGAACCGAATTCGCTATTTTGTTTTCAGTATAGAATTGTCCTCTTTATCGTTCTGATATTTATACTCGTTACTGTACAAATGTAGCGAGTTGATTTTTTACTCTCATGAAACACAATGAAGCGTCTTTTATCAAATACTGGCAGGTCTTCTCCACGAGTCTTTATTTCATCGGTGTAAATGAAAATTTGAAATTATCAATGCGCGCAAAATAGGTCTTTACTGCTTGATAAACACTTCAAGAATCTTATCATATGTAATTTTGCTGAAACAAATGAACTCTGGAAAAAATTGTAAAACCAATAGTGGATGTAAAAATGTGCTGCGCGGCGTTTTTGCCCTTTTTTTTAAATTAAAAACTGAGCACTATTTAAAAGAATTCATTAGCAAGTATACGTGGAACAATCGGAAGTCTTTCAAAATTATTTACAAAATGCACAGAGATTGATTTTAACAGTTTAGGTCATGGAGTGGAGCATGTAAACATCAAATTTCCAAACTTTTAAACTCATTCTTATACTCTGCAGATGTCTGTTCAGGTGCTTTAAGTTTTATCTTTCACAGCCTTCCAAATTCCCAGTTGTAACTCAGTTCCTCTTAGGAGTTAAAAATAATATTTGAAAAGCCTAATAAAGTCTTTTATTTAATTTGAAATTTGTTTCTATTTCTTGTGTGTCTTTTCTCCTCAATCATCAATAAGGAACACAATCGAGCAGATTTTCGTCACAAGTTTTATATTTTGATGTTAAAGGCTTTTCCCTATGAAAAGAGGATCATTTCTTGTGTTTTCATCATCTACTCTAAAAAAAGAACTCAAACACTTGAATTCATACAACCAATCGAAGCTGAAGGCCTAGCTTCCCAAATTTTCAAGGACCACCTAAATTTATCAGCGAACCCTGAATTAGTGACCGTCTTTAACCGATCGTTCGTAACTGGGCTAGATCCACAGGACTGGAGGTAGACGGTTTGAAAAAAAAGGAACAAACAGGTTCACAATAATTTTCCCCCAATGACCTAAATATCTGCCATCATGAACACGATGAAAATTTTGCTCAAAGTTTGAGCAACAAAATGACTGTAATCCTAAAATTTTATTGCAGACATTCAGAACGGGTACTAGGAAAGACAGAGCTGTTTTACTAACCTACTATACTTCTACGGAGAAGTTAACGGAAGCTTCAACTGTTCTAAAGCCATGGACCTCATGTATCTTGACTTTCAGAAAACCTTCAAAAAAGCTTGTGGGAAAGGCTTACAGTGAAAATGAAAGCTTATGGCATCAGGAGTACTACTGTCGATGGGCATGCTTCACTGGTCTCTCTCAAAGAACAGTGATTCAAGAGCAATTAAGTGACGTAAATAACTTCATGGGTTCCCTGAGACAGCGTTCTAGGCCGGCTGCTCTTTATCTTCTTTACTTACGAGACCTTGACCTCGAAATCGTCAGAAAATTAAACGAATTCACAGCACTGATGGCACGAAACTTTGCCACTGTGCGTTCATCGATTGAAACAGGATTACTATTCAAGCAACCCTCAACCGTCGTCTCCAAAGAACTGAAACGAAGAAAATGAGCTTCAACATCTTCAAATGCTCAGTGATGAACATTGAAAGGAATAGTCGGCACTTCCGTCATGTAAAAAATGAGATTCTAATTAAAGCAGTAGACCAACAAAGTGATCTTAGCATCACGATCTCCAAAGGTCTAAAGCATAACAAATAAATCGGAAAAATGTCATGAGTGCCTAGAGTTTTTGGTGTCATTACGAGCAACTTTGAACACAAGTCAAAAAATACTAGTAGTCAAAAAATACTAGTAGTCAAAAATAACTAGTAGTTAAAAAATACTAGTAGTCAAAAAATACTAGTAGTCAAAAAATACTAGTCCAACCCCTTTGTTTGAATTAAGAAAGATGGCAAAATCACATAAAGGCCGGAAGAAATAAAAATTTCAATTTCTCTAGAGTTGTTGAGGCCGAGTGCACACGGCCCGTCTGAAATGTGTGCATAATAATGTTCGACAAATCACATGACACACGCTCCTATTTCCTAACAATACACGGGATATCCATTCTGTAATATAGCGGGAAGTGTAAGTTCTAGTTAGACATACCAAAAGTTGGCAACGTTCGTGAGAGC